>JAGKQL010002901.1:0-22922 GCA_018398635.1 Cyprinodon brontotheroides | reverse complement strand
ATAGACCTCCATTATTTGAATGTCAGCAGACAGCAAGAAGCCTCCCAAATCTCCAGATGCATTTGAGATATCAAAAAAGTACTCCAGAGTTTTGTTCAGCATGGGGGTGAGTAGAAAATGAAGGCTAATCATGTTTTTGGGTGTACTATTCCTTTAATGAGTATATACGGCTGCCCTGCAAGTATTTTTAAACCTGGGTTTGAATGCAGATAAAGCCATTCAAGCAATACGAATGTCCGGCCTTGGAGCTTGGTTCCATACTACTTTTAATTTGAAATCTATGGTGGAGAATCTTGCTTCACAGCAGCAGGTTGAGCCAAACATACTCTAAATGTGCAGTGTTCTGTTCGTCCAGCCAGGTCAAGATCCGCCATTGCAATCACACTAAACAGTAAAAACGCAAGAAGATCCGTTTGTCAAATTAAAATATAGTAATAACAGATCGGTAACTACAAATTAGAGCATGATTCTACAGATTTAAAAAACTAACAGTGTTTATTTAAAAGATTAGATGCAAACTATTGGTCCTTCAACAGACCAGGAAGCAGATTTCTTATCTCCATCAGAAACCACACATCTGCTGGATGCTGATTTTTTAATATGTCATATTAATGCCTTACGCTGTCCTCAAGCTTCGCGGATAAGTCGGAGTGCAGCAAATATGGGGAGGAACAGCGGAGGTTGTAGGCTTTGTTTGGCGCGAGGAGGTCTGGAGCGCAGCAGAGACGGAGGATGGGGGATTTTGGGGTAACAGGAGAAGCTGCCAGTCGCTAGACACTGTCATAAGACAACATGTGATAATTTATAAATGTTTTTAAATCAGGGTTAGTCAGATTAGCTAGCAGGTGGGTCCAGATCCAGACACAGTAATTTTTTAATCCGTGACCTCTGCTTTTAGATTATTGCTTAGTGTCAATTTGTTTATTATTTTATTTTCCCCCAAAGTTTTTATTTTGTTGATTGCTGCCAAATATAATATTTAAAATGTAAAGGTTTCAACCCTTTTATTAGAGATTGTACAGGGCTGATGCATTAAAAGCTGGGTTATTAAATCTGGGTTTTATTTTTATTTTTTTTGTTCTTTTGCTGTTATTTAGGAAAGTGTCTGCAAAACCTTACATTAACCTTTTTTATAGGATGATCCTTATTTCTAGTGTCTTCTTATTTATGCTCCTCCTCACTAACTCCATGTGAACCTTTGTCTAAATTTGTTTTATTTTGATCAGGTTATATATTTAATGAATGTCTGTAAAAATTGGGCACTGTAAAAAGTTAGCAATTTAGAAGAAAACCACTATTTTTGGTAAAATAAAAGAAATAACCCACACGAAATGCTTAATTTTGGGGTGTTTTACAGTTTTCCTGTCACCAATATGTGATGTGAACTTTTAAAGAGAACTAGGGATTCTGAAGTCAAACTGAGAGTCCATGCCAATGTTTAGTAGGTGGTTTTCCCACCCATCCACAGGAAGCCAGAGTCTATACCAAACTTTCTACAATAGTTAAATATGGAGATGTGTCTATATAAAATGGCTGTAAAACCAACAGCATTCAAAATCTGCTCCAAGAGAGAAAATTAATAAATGACCCTATGGTGGCTTAATAAAGCTTAAAAGCAAAACACTGTTAAGCAAAAAATATATATGATCCTCCTTTTGTTTAAATTAAATGAACAGTCAGATCTCTTTGGTTAAGTTGGGAGCTGGGTACGTTTTTGTTGCTTTTAAGTTGTTATTGTAAACTTCGAAAATGTGTGGGACTGCTGCCAATTCTCACAGCAGGTAAACGTTTGCATGGAATATTGCACATTCACATGCAAAATAATCATTTTTTACATGTTTTTTTCTGTGTGGGTTAGAGTTTTGGCTGCCACTGGGTAATACAGATTGTCAGCATTTGATTATGTTCAGGTCAGAAAACTGGCTAGGCCACTCCAGGACCTTGAGGTTCCTTTCTTTAATCATTCTTTATTCAGATCTCCCTAAATTCCCTGAAAGTAGTTGCCTGTGTCCTTGGGTTCCACAAAAACTACAAAATCACAATGTATAAATCCCATTAACTTTATAAAATCATAGCCATTACAACAATTGTGTGTGGAGATGACATATTTAAAAGTTATTTAGACCGAAATCCAGACTGTCAGAATGGAAGAATGGATTAATTTGGATTGAGTTTGTTGAATTTAAAGAATAGTTTAAACTCAAACGTCAGGAGACTATCAGAAGAACATGCTAGTGAATTTGAAAAATGACTATGTACTGAGAATGCTAAATAAGAGCAAAGAAGAAACAAAGCAAAATACACCTAAACACCTTTATATACCCAAAAGAAAATTGGATCCATTTCCTTCCCACCAGGTTTCAAATGTTCTTCAGACCAGACGGCTTCACAGAAATCATAGAGGGAGAAACATAGTGAACATGTTGATGGAGGTAAAAAATAAATGGGGCTTTAGTGGTAAAATAGTCGCTGTTTTTACAGATAAAGCTGCCAACATGGTAGTTGCTGTCTATCTCACTGACCTCTTACAGTACATGTTGGCTGTTTTGCCAATGTGCTTAATTTGGCTTCACAGTCAGCTCTTAAAACTGCTGCAGTCACACGGCTTCTGAGCAAAGTAAGATGCATCTCTGCTTTTTTTCATCAAAGTACTTTGGCCTGTCTTGCCCTCAGAAAGATTCAGAGGTTGTTGGACCTTCCGCAGCACAAACTAATAACTGATGTCCCTACGAGGTGAAACAGTGCTTTAGACATGCTGGACAGATTCTTGGAACAACAACCAGCTGTCTCTGCTGCCTTACTCACCCTGGGTCCTTGAGTAAGACCCTTAACACCAAACTTCTCCCTTGGGGCCGCACAGGCCACTGCTCCTCAAGGAGATGGGTTAAATGCAGACGTGAATTTCTCCAGTGTGAGATTAATAAAGTAATCTAATTATTATTATGGCAGCAGAGGATATTGTACAGGCTCTTAAGCCATTAAAGAAAGCCACCATAGTGATGTCTCAGAAAAGCACCTCTACTCTGTCTGTCATTGCAACCCTAAAGCTGAGCGAGAGGAAGTGTTCACACATCTTGTAGCTCTCACCAAGGAATTAGCCACTGTTAAAAGCTCATTGAGTACTTAATAAAGATAAAATTCACACTATAATAAAAATTTTTTTTCTTGCTGTCAAATGGAATGCTAATTAACCTGTAATTATTTAAACACTCACCAGGAAAGAAATTGAACTATATTTATTTCACATTTATAACCCCAAAATGCATATCCAATTAATTATATCAAATTATAAATCTGTTCTTTATTAATGAAATGTAATTTTTATTTATATAATTTTTTTGCAACAGCACCAGAGAGGGCTGATAGATGTAGAAGATGAGATAATTGAACCCCTGGTGACCCTTCTGGACCACAATCAAAGAAAGCAAGGGACTCTCGTGCTCTGGCTGATCTCTTTGGAAGCTCATATAAAACTCCACTAGCAGTGACCAGAACAAGAGATACGAAGGCATTAGATGAGGTGATGCGTTATAAAGAGGTAAAACCACTGTGACTCTCCACAAATCCACTTCATTGGTGGAGAGAGCATCCCTCTGCATCCCAGCCAGGTAGTGTGCCTGCTGAAAGGATATTTTCAAGAGCAGGATGCATAGTCACAACCTAGAGAAGCAATTTGATCTGAACATGTGGATCAGCTGCTTTTTCTGAACAAAAATCTGCATGTAGCCTCTTAGTCTGTAGCCAGGAATCGGGAAATGTAGTTACAGGTATGTTCAAAATAAGAAGTTTATCACTAAATGTTAGAGGGATGGATTCGGAGTACGGGAATCTGTATGGCGATCTCGATCACCAGTGCGGCATGCAATCACATCTGGCTTACCCCTGGCAGCCGTCCTGGCAGCAGAGTTATCGTTCAGAAGTTTGGTCGCCGTGCAAAAGTAGTCCGCGCGGGTTTTGTAGTGAACAAATGGAAATAAAACTTTTTCTCTTTCCAAAACATTATGTGTGTTCAAAAGAGTGATGTCTCCTCCTCATGTATGAGGAGGAGACATAGCTGTTGTTGGGCGCTCGCTGAATGAATCGCCGCGACTGCATTGAAATCTGAACAAGAGAAAATGGGACCAATTGATAACGACGCGGTGACTTTTTTCCACTACAATGTTTTTGGGATGCGAAAATATCACTCTTTTGAACACATAATGTTTTGGGAAGAAAAACGTTTTATTTCGCTGTTCCTAAAAACCTGCCTGGACTACTTTCGCTTGACCAAAACTGGATCTATTAACTCTGCTCACAGGCGCTGCCGGGGGTAAGCTCAGTGTGATTACAGGACACTGGTGATGGGGATGCCATACAGATTCCCATGTCAAAAAATACCGAAACTATCCCTTTAAATAACTAAGAATGTTTACAAGCACTGAACATTTTCGGTGCAATTAAGATTAATGCAAACCTGATATGTATGTTTAAATCTGCATAAATATGCTCAAATAAGCTACTGATGTGATTTTATATTGTTTATACACAACAATGTTTTGATAATCTCCTGTATGCACATTGTGAAAAGTTCTTGAATTGTGAGATTTCATGTTTAGTTGCTCATTCATATGTTTACATAAGCAAGAAAATATCAATTAAATGTCCACTTTAACTTCAATCATTTGTCTTTGTACTTTTTTCCAACTGAACATAGACACATTAAAATTTGAGATTTTAATTTATTGAATCGGATTGAATCGAATCGCAACAAAAATTAATCCAAATCAAACTGAATTGTGAGGTTACTATCAATACCCAGCCCTACTGCTTTACAACCACCTTTTCAAAGTTATATTTTTTCATGGTTGTATTCACAAGGACTTCTGAAGGTCCCGGTGAATATTGTTGTTTATTTGTTAATCTAACAAGTTATTTTGGTTGTTTGTTTGCTGCAGTTCAGAGCAGTTCAACAGCTGTCTTTCAACCCCAATCTAAAAGCACTCAGATGTTACATGGCACGATAGTTTAAGGATAGTTTCCTATCCTGTAATTTGTAAGATGTGTCCTAAATTCTATGAAGAGGAGTAAATATTTTCTAAACTAATAAAGGGTCATGCACATTTGGTCTTCCTACCAGCAGTGGTGTCAAAAAGTACACACATTTGTTAATACGTAGAAGCATAGATACTGCAGTTTAAAATTCCTCTGGTAAAAGTTGTCTATTTCAACACTCTTTTACTCAAGTAAAAGTGAAAAAATATGAGCTCCAAGAACTACTTAAAATATAAAAGTATAAAGTAACCTTTTGTTATGGTTCTTATTTGTTGTGACTCTGAGTTTTCTGTTATCAGTTGTTTTGTTTTTATTTTCCATGATCTTCAAGTATTCTTTAGTTACTCTCTGTTGCCCCCTTGTGATTGTTTTCTTTCCCCTTGGATTCCCTCTTGCCAGTTCCACCCACACCTGCTCCCCATTCAGCTCGTTAGTCCAACCTTTTGTTTGGTTCTCCTTAAATACTCCACCTCTGCAGTCACTCAGTGCTGGTTCCTTCTTCTAGCTGTATTGTTTATTCTTCTCGTCTCTCCCCGGCTCCTCAGACCCGTTTTTTCCCCTGATGTCTCCATGATTTTGGTTTGTTTTATATTTTAAGTTGGATTTCTGGATTTCTGCGTCTACTGCTATTTGGTCTGCAATTAAACCTCTCAGAACTCATCTCTGCTTCACTTCTCTTTGCATCTGGGTCCTCAAGCAACCTCACCGCCCATTGTTGACACCTTTATGAAAAACCGCCAGACGCCACTATATGAATTGAAAGCTCAATTTTTCGACTATTTTAAAAATTCTTTGAGATAGGGCCAAGGATGAGGGAGGTCTTGTTGGTCTCCGTCTCCATCTCCCGATACGCTCTTGCCTGTGTCTGACCTTTCAGACATTTCTGCATCTTTTTCTGAATCCAACATTGTGGCACGGCATAGACAATTCATGTTTACAGTTTGAAAAACACCTGCTTGCTTCTGATGATTTCCTTTAGCTAACCAATGAGTGTTTGCGTTATATGACTCATCCAATTACACTTGTTTTCACTAGATGTGGATGGAGCCAATGATCTGCATTGAATGGGCACATGATGTGAAAGAAATATTTATAAACATTAAGCCAGAGGTAACCAACAAAAAATCAGCAGGGTCCGAAAAAAGAAAATCATCAACCAGTTAAGGTCCGGAGACATTTTTAATGATCATTTACTTTAAACATAATTTAACACTGAAATATAATGAGGTATTAATGCATTCATGTTATACATTGAATTTTTAAATAAAAAAATAGAAAATCTTTCCCTTTTAAAATCTCAAGTGAACAGTTTGGTATAGCCTATAGACAATTTCCTGATTCACATATTTTTTAAAACCCCTGAACTGACTGTTTTTAGGTCTTAATGAGAGCAGTGGGCTTTAGGCTGCCCTGCAAGGCTTTAAACCTGGGTTTGAATGGAGACAAATCAATTCTCAAGCACAAATCAACCTGCTCATGCATGAGCCTGGATCCGTATTTATTTTTGATTCTGTTCATGGTGGAGAATCCTGCTTCACAGCAGCAGGTTGAGCAAAACATACTCAAAATGTGCAGGATCTGCTCCGGTCTGACCAGGTCAAGATCCGCTATTGCACAGGAAAAGAATGGCGAGAAGATCCAGTTTGTCAAAATAAAATATATTAACAACAGATCGGTAACTACAAATTAGAACATAATTTTTATACATTTCCAAAACCTAACACTGTTTACTTAAAAGATTGGATGCAAATTATTGGTCCTTCAACAGACCAGGAAGCAGATTTCTCATCTCAATCAAACCGCACATCTGCTGGATGCTGATGGAGATTTTTTTTATGTGTCGTATTAAAGTAAGCATTCATTTCTGCATGTTTTTCTCCTACGAATTGAATGATAATATGATAATAAAAAAGGTGTTTTTAAAAAATCTGTGAATCAAAAAACAATTTAGATTTTAAAATGGAAAAATTTTCTATTTTTTTTCTATTTTTATTTAAAGATTCAATGTATAACATCAATGCATAAACACCTCGCATAAACAGACCACTTTTAATGAACAACAGATCATAAAAAATGTCTTTGGACCTTTACTGGTTGTATAGAAGCAGCTGTACTGCCTTATATAGCCTTATTCGTGGCCTTATACTTACTTAGCAACAAAAGATTGTTGATGGGGAGTTTGAATCCTAGGTGGCTAATGGCTGATTTATACACAATTAGATGATATATTAAGAGGTTTTGGCACAAACTGAGAACGTCTGTATAAACATTATTTCCAGTGTCAGAGCAACCTCTGGCTTTGACCAGCACACGTGAATTCTACTAAGATTTCGACATAATATTCCGTTGTGCATGTGCATCTAGGTAGTGCAATATTGAGACTATAAAACAGCCTGAGATGAAATGTGAGTTGGGGGAAAACTGATATGTCTGACGATGTAGCGCTGAACTTATGAAGTGTTTAAGACAGCTGTAGGTATTCGAATTGTAAATAAATCCCCCCCCCCCTCTGGAGGACAAAATGATGTGAATCATGTTCAGGTGTCCTTCTTTCTGTCATAAGAGAATTCTACCAATGAGCTTCCACAGTTGATAATTTTCTTTATTCCGATCCCGCTGACTTTTGATTGGGTTACCCCTGATCTAAGTGCTTCTGATTGCCTGATCCTGATCCGTTCTGCCTCTGAGCCTGCCTGTCCCCGTTCTGATCTGCTTGTCTAAGCCATTTTAGGGCTCCTGCAGGATTTCTGCCTGATTGTGAACCAAACCTGGCACTGATTCCCGACTCTGTTCTGGATTTGTTCTGACTATTGGAGGAGGCGTTCGCAGTTTCCTGCTACTCCTGCACCTCCCTGCCTGTCCCTGCTTTGCTGTGTCTTGTCTTTTCTGAGCTCTCTCTTCATACCAACCAAGCTAAAAAAAAATGTATATGGTCAGCCGGTCCTTCAATGCAATTGATCAAATTTATTCAACTGTAAGACAGGGAACAAGGGACACATCCTGTCCTGCTGGCACTTACTTTGTAGGATACACCATGGACTCCTGGAAAGCGTGGAGGATGGTGTGTTTCATAACGTTGTCATTGGAGGATATCGAACATGTGAGGATTTTTGGATTTATGATATTCGGATTTCTCCTGTTAGGATTTGGAGGATACCCGATGTATCTTCAATTACAGAGGATGTCGGCGACAATTTGGGCATTGACACTTGTTTGTTGTTGACGCTCTCACAAAGGCTGTGACCGAGCAAGATTAGGAGCTGAGCCATATACTGGGTGCGATTGAACGCAGGCTGGCTGCAGTGGTTGAACTCAAAGGAGAGATAGGATAACATCTTGGATGGCACGCTCGCTTCAAGGCGGAAAAGCCCAACACATTTGGAATATTGGATTTCACCACAAAAGAGCCAGCAAGAAAAAGACTCAAGGCTGAAGGAAATTCCTGTGCAGCCTGCTCTCAAAACATCGATCAAGTGTTATTCTGGATTCGACCTGCCCCCTTTATCTAATCTCCCCTGGATGTGATGGTGAAAGGTAACAGAAGAGCTGCTCACCTCTACCCAGGAAACAAACTTACATCTTATCAAAATGATGTGAATCGTTTATATCCTGTCAGATTGACTTCAAGAGACTAGCCTCCGATGTGACCCTCTGCTGAAATGTCTGTCTTGTGTTACATGTGCTTTTCTTGTGCAGAGGGTTTTTTTGATATCTCAAACTGTATCCTGTCAAGGATAAAGTATGAAATATGCTTTTTTCCTCCTCTTTCCTTCAATGTGGCTCCTATCTTACCACAGAAATAAAAGGCAGCGCTATAGGTAACCACCTGGGACCTGGGGAGCCAGGTAAACGGTGGGAACCGTGCAAGCCATAAGAATTCAAAATATATGTGACGTATTGTGATAAACGGTTGTACTGAAAGTGAAATTTCAATTGCAGTGTAAATTGTGGTTGACAAAAGTTTTGGGATGATATTATGTGAGTTACCTCAAATGTATGTAATAAATTGAACTATGATTTACTGCTATTTTAATTTGGCCTTATTTAAAAAAAATGTTATTCTCCTTGGTAATTTAAGTTTTTACCTCCATATGCTTTTATATAGAGAGTTTTGTTTTGGTTAATATAAAATATAAATCTAAGTATCATTTGATGGTGTATAATATTATATATATCTGTGTGTATATATATATATATATATATATATATAATAAGATGACATTATGACAATAAAGATTCTTGAAGTCGGTTTATTTTAACACTAAACTATCACAACTAGATTTATAAAATCGAAATCCTTTCTTTTGAAATCAGATCTACTGTTCTTTTAAGATCCCAGTAATATGTTTACGTGGGATGAGAATCTCCCTCCATCGGCGGGGCCATCTTCTTCAACCAACAAAAGGAAATAAATAAATAAATACATTATCTTTAACCTAATTGTAACAATGACCAAATGGCCTGCATAAAACATCAATCCTGTGACTGCTCAACTACTTCCCATGGGGGGGTTTCATCACTAAAACTCACTTCACACATACCTCCTTGTAATGTTCACCAGGCCTTGAATGGTCTGTAGAGCCTGATCATTGTAGAGTCAATCAAACATGTTGGGTCAGGGTGAAGTAAATTGAACTCTGCTTCTGCCCTGCACCTACCTTCCTCTGAACAAGGTTGTGCCAGATCGTTGGGGAAGCCTTTACCTAACAAGTAAATATACTGTATGAGGGAAAAAAACAATAATTTAACTAGCAATATTTTTCAGAGGAACAAAGGAGAGTGATACTATATTTAGCACAAATATTTATTTTGTTTTGATAAAAAAATGGAAGTAAAGCATGAAAATAAAAAAAGATCAGAACGCCTGAACACAAAATTTAACCTTAATGTATTTCTAATAATGCAGTATCACATGTTTACATAAAATAAGTTGTTGTCATCTAAAGTGGAGGATCAGGATGCGAATGAATAAAACATATTATTAATATAGTGAAATTCAAAGTGTGGTCATGTTGACACATCTACGCCCCCAGATGATGCCAAGTAAGCAATACACAGATTGGCCATAAGGTGGAGCCAAATCCGCTCAACCTAACCTGTAGGAAGTAAGACACTTGTATAGTTAAAAAGCTCACATAGCACATCAAGCAAAACGACTTTGAAATATGATAACATACAATAAATATCCATGGCTGCATCCTTTCAAAGGCTTACTTGTGTAACGTACAGGAAATTGGACCCAGGAAACAACTCAGACAGGTCAGTGGAATGCAACAGATTTTATTAATAATGGGAGGCGCAGGGGGCGTGCAGGCGGCTCTCAGTCAGGAAATCCCCTGTGGCGGAGACAACAGGTTAGTGATCAGCAATAAGAGAACTAGAGAGGAACTGATGCTAAGACGCCATTTTTGGCGTAAAGGCGTAGTGTAAACAACCGCAGCATAGCTAAACGAAGGACTAAAGGATTGAGTTTGTTTCTCTGACTATATGGAAAAAAGTAAGCAGAATGTGAAATTACCGTACGGTGTCGTGCCAAGGTAGTTATCCCTGCGAAAATTTGTATCCCCTCGTCGGGCGCGCGCACGGAGTAGGAAGAACAACCCGAGTTAACTCCGCTTAAATTCCAACGTGCAGAACTTAAAATGTGAAAGGTTTTATGTGTATGAAAGTTGAGCTTTACTGTTTTATTCTTTACTTCACATGTTATAGCAGAATATCGCCAGTGATATTGATTTATAACTAATAATAAAACACAAGCGTTTAGCAAGCTGGTAAGCTGACAGCAGTGTCTACTCTTCCTTCCTCTGAAAGCAAACAGATCCTTGTTCTTTCCACCACGTTCATTAAAAAATCTCTCATTGTTTCACAGTGTCCAAATGTTCTCATCCCGTTGAAAACCGTTGTAAACCATATGCTTGTAATAAAAATGAAATAGAAAATGGAGGTGTAATCATTAAAGACTATATGCAGAAGGAAATAATTTTTTCCTGGTTGAAATTTAATACTTAAATCTATATTTGTGTTTATACTAACTTTACAATTTATCACTGTTGTACTATCCTTAATAAACAGTTTGTGTTCCAGTGATGATTTTGGCTTACATTTTTTCATTAACTCCTGTTTAAATATGGGATGAAATAAAACCTACTATAATCTGTTCCCCCTGTCAAATCAGACAAAAAAATTTTAACTTTGCATTTTGACTTATAAACATATTTTATATGATGACAACTAACCCCTGAAACTTTGGATGTGATGGACCTTTATTTCTTAAAGTTACAAGGAGGGAACAGATGCCACCTACTATAATATGTTCCCCCTTGTAACTTTAAAAATAAAGGTCAATCAACCCAAAGTTTCAAGTGTGTGGGTTAGTTGGGTCATCATAAAAAGATATATTTGAAAGTGTAAGCCAAAATGAAAAAGGCCTTTTGTTCGATTTTTAGACAGGGGGACAGGAGTCATATAGGCGGTAGCCTTGCTATAATTTGTTCCCCTTGTGCAACTTTCGAAATAAAAGGTTGCATCACATCCAAACTTTCGGGGGTTAGTTATCATCATAAAGATGTTTATAAGCCAAAACAAAAGCCAAGACCTTTTGCCTGATTTAGACAGGGGAACAGATTACAGCAGGTTTTATTTATCCCATATTCCCAGGAATAAATGTCATCTGGCATATGGTCCTTTTTCTAATGATTAGACAGGGAGTCAGCAGGTTTTATTTAATCCCAGATTTTTTATTGCAAGGAAAAAATTATTTTTACAAATACGGTTTACAAACATATTTCAATAATGAGAACATTTGACACTGTAAACAATGAGAGATTTTTTTGAAGGAACGTGGAAAAGAACAAGGATCTGTTTGCTTTCAGAGGGAGGAGTAGACACTGCTGTCAGCGACCAGCTTTCAAAACAACGTTTGTGTTTTTATTATTAGTTTTAGATCAATATCACTGGCGATATTCTGCTATAACATGTGAAGTAAGAAATAAAACAGTAAAGCTCAACTTTCATGCGTAAAACCTTTCAAATTTCCAAGTTCTGCGTTGGAATTGGAAGTGGAGTTAACTGGGTTGTTCTTTTACCACTCCCGATGCCTTGGCGCCCGTGAGGGGATACAAATTTTAAGGGATAACTACAGCAGAACACGGGACTGGCAGCCTCTCACACAGCCACGATCGTGTGTCATTTCTGGTAAATAATTGTGCCGAAAGAACAGCCGCGTGTGGCTTATCTCGACTTTACGCCTAATATGGTGGTTTTCCCACGATGCACCGCGCCCGAGGTAAACAATTGACGTCACCTGGCGGAGACCGATAGGAGAATTAGAGAGGGAGTGAGGCTGGACCACTAACCTGTTACTGGGTCTCAGAGTGGGCGATTGGCTCCGTGTTGGGTCCGGGGCAGGAGTCCGTACGAGGAAGGGGCTTGTGGAAGCAGTGGCCGTTGAGCTGCGGATGGTTAGCTGAGGACTGAGGCCGATGAGCTCCAGAGACAGTTTGTTTATAGATTCCAGAGATGGGGTCCAAGCAAAGGTACAGAGGGGCAATCCAGAAGAGAGGTCCAGGTCCGATCGAGAGTCCGTTAACTGGCAGGTTGAGAGAAACAGATGAGTTAGGCAGACTCGGTTACTCACTGACTGAGTGGGGTTCAGGCTCACAGGCAGGCAATCAAAGCCAGAACTGATGCAGCGGTCCAGAGGCAGATCTGGTTTGGATTCAGGGCAGGCAGACAGGATCAGATAAGGGATCAGGCAGGCTCGGTGAAAAAGGCAAAAACAGGTCCGGTAACAGGTAGGCAGGCAAAATGTAGAAATGCTGGAAGGTACTCAATAGTTGGTTTGAGACGATCTGGCACTGGGAACCCTAATTAGTGATAATAGCAGGCAGGGTGGAGTGAGCAGGTGTGTAGAGTTGGAGATTAAGCCAGCACCAGTGCCGAGATCGTCATAACTTGGGCTGAATCCTTGGATGGCAACACACATTTTGGGATCAACAAAGCATTATTAACCTTAATCATCATAGTTGCTGATATGGCTTTGCAACATTTGTAATCTTATATTATTAAATGTTAACTGACATCACTATGAACTCTATGCCATTAAGATTTTTGAAATAGTTTGAGATGCTAATAATTGTTTTAAATATAAAACTAATAACTTACATTTATTAAATGATTCCCAGCATTTAATCTGAAGCTACTAATTGAGATATTTCATATGATTTCCACCATATCTTCTTGATTCTCTACTACCCAGCGGAAATATCAATTCGTTTAATTCAGTTTATTTATGAAGTGCCCGATTTACAACACATAATGTCGAGGCACTTTGGAACCACCAGATCATACGGTCAAATTGATTCAAAGTTTTTCTATCTAAAGAAAAGTTGATTGCATGGAAACACAGTATTTCGAATGCAATCCTTAACACTAAGCATGCTTGTAGTGACAATGGAGAAAAAATCTCCTTTTAACGGGAAAGAAACTCCAGCAGGGCCAGACTCAGTGTGGCGACCATCTGCGAGGCGACTGGGGTTCAAACAGACAAACAAGAGATACAAAAGCAACTGTAAAGGCGGCCCCGACCAAAACTTACACAACCAGGCAGACGAGCTCGAGGCCAGCTCTTATGTCCGGGTGAAGAACACATCCAGCCAGTCACAGTCAGAGAAACAGGACTACACTGGCCGATTTCCAACATCTATAAACAAGGGTGGATTATTGCAGCAACACAGCCAAACAGGAAAAAAGACCAGGCAAAGCTACTCTGAGGAAAAGCAGAAGGCAGAGCGTTAGAAATTAAACTAACAGATTCTGCAGAGTGGGAGCATAGAGATATAGAATGAAACAGAATGATGAAATGGGGGTCCTATGTCCTAAGCAGTCCTAAGCCTATAGCAACATAGCTATAGAGATAGCTCAGGATAGCCTGAGCCACTCTAACCTATAAGCTTTATCAAAAGGAGAGTTTTATTATGGCTTGTAAAGTAGACAGGGTGTCTGCCTCACGGACTAAAACTGATATTTGGTTCCACAGGGAGGAGCCTGATAACTAAAGGATCTGCCTCCATTCTATTTTAGAAATTCTAGGGACCACTAATAGTAAACCTGCAGATTGAGAAACAAAGTGCTCTGCTAAAGGAAATAGGAACACTCTAAGGATCTCACGATATGGTTAGACTTAGCCAGATTTATTTGTATTTTGAACAAGTGTAAAACAAGGGCATTTCATTTTTTTAAAGTGGAGCCTTGAAAAATAGTAAAAATATATAAAAACAGTAATATAAACACATGACTATAAATTTAAAGTTCTAACATTTCATTTTTAAATATATAATGATAAAATATAATAAATATAATAAAAATAAAATACAATTACACATTTTACAAAAACATTCGGCAGCCTGAAGGGAGAAAAGAAGAACCTGCCGGCACTGCATCCAATGCCTCGAAGTCCCCTTCCTGCTGCCCTCCCTGGAACTGTCCAGCAAGCAGCTGGGAGTGGCTGAGTCTCCATGGTGGGTGTGAGGGTCATTGGCGAGGTTATGGGCCTCAGGACACGCATGGCAGCTGACATGAAAGTATTTCCCAATGGAAGGAAGAGTGTTCCCCCATGATCCCCTCTGCTTGTCTCACCACTCTCCTCACGCTCTTTCCAGTCTGGTGGCTGCGGCCTCCAATGGCCCCCACCTGGTGGATATAGCTGGTGCAGGATCCTCTCTATGCTGTTTCTGTAGGAGTGCTTTTCCTGGGTGGGGGCAGGTGGGCTCTCCTCATCCTCCGTTAGAAGTACATATGCTTCTGTGCCCTTTTGACCAGTGTGAGGTGGTGTTTCCATCCCAGGTGAGGGGGTGTCTATGACTTGGCAGGAATTGGGGTGCTTTTGACCACCTCTACAGCTCACCTGTTGATGACTAGTGGAACGTGGTTAGGCTTCTCTGTTCTTCCCTGAAGTCCAAAATTATCTCCTTCATCTTCTCCACGCTCAGGATCAGGCTGTTATCTTTGCACCATTCAAACAGCTGCTCCACCTCCCTAAAGGTAGTCTGTGACGATCCCCTACTGTTCAGTAGGTGTCGCCATTTCACAGTTTGATTTCTGTTCTTTTCAGGAAGCAGGTAGAGGGGCTGCTAGTTGAAAGCACCTGATGGCTGTTAAACACTGACATCCAGTCAGTCACTCTCTCTGCTTGATTTGGCCTCCAGACCAGACCGGAATAGGCAGCATTGATCCACACTCCTCTTTGACTGGCTGAGCAGCTCTAAAAATTGAATAATTGGGAGAAAATAAATTATTGTTCATTTGAATCTGCTTGTCTGTCTCCCATTTTTGTCAGTTCCCATGATTGGGGCATGACAAGTCCAAGTCGTTGTCGTCTCTGATGAGGCCCACCACCGTGGTGTCATCTGCAAACTTCAAGATGTAATTGGTGGTGAACCTGGGGACGCAATCATGTGTCATCAGGGTGAACAGCAGGGGGCTCACGACACAGCACTGAGGGGAGCCTTTGCTTAGACCGATATCATCAGAGGCATTCTGTCCAACCCGGACTGACTAAGGTCTGTTGATGAGGAAGTCTAGCAGCCAGTTGTGGAGGGGTGTATTGAAGCCCAGCTGTTCCAGTTTTCCCATCAGATGCTGTGAGATGATGGTGTTGAAAGATGAACTCCAGTCCGGTGAACAGTGCATCCCCGCGACGCTTGTACAGTTCTTCAGCACCTGAAAAGCAGGCTCAGGTGGATTGGGAGCATTTTTGGCGAGCCAGTGGGAGCGGGTTAAGGCCGGGTAGGCAAACTAAGATCCTTTTATGATATAAGATGGAACATAGCAATGTTAAGGCTCTGTAAGTGAGAAGGAGGATTTAAATTTCTATTCTGGATTTACCAGGAAGCCAATGAAGAGAAGCCAGGATAGAGAGATCATATCTATCTCTTTTTTTAATATTCATCAGAACTCTGGCTGCAGCATTTTGGATCAGCTGAAGGCTTTTAACTACAGTTTGTGGACTTCCTGATAGTAAAGAATTACAAATGTCCAGCCTTGAACTAACAAAGGCATGGAATAGTTTCTCAGCATCACCCCTTGACAGGATATTTCTAAGTTTTTCAATATTCCGCAGATGAAACAAGGACATTTTAGAAAACTCTTTGATATGGGATTTAAAATGACAGGATCAAAACAACACCAAGATTTTTTTACTTTTATGATCTAAACCATTAATCCCATCCAAATGAAGTGACTGGCTAATCAGCTTCTTTTTCAAATATTCTGGTCCAAAGACTATAACTTCAGTTTTGTCTGCATTCAGAAGGAGAAAGTTAAGAGTCATCCAGGTTTGCATGTCTTCAAGACATGCCCGTAATCTATGTAATGGGTTAGCTCTAAATTAAATCAAGTCTAAATTAGCCAGTATCATCAGCATAACCTTGGAAAATTAATCCCATGCTGTTTAATACCTTAAGAAAATTGGTCCTAGCACTGATCTACCGTGGTACTCCACAGGCAACCCTTTAACATGAGGAAGATCTGTCATTAACGTGAACAAACTGAAATAAATTAGATGGATAAGATTTACACTGGTACAGTGCTGTTCCTTTAATTCCAACAAAATATTCAAGTCTTTTCTAAAGAATATTATGGTCAGCTTCCTTGTATCAAATGTCGCAGCACTGAGATCCAACATGATGAGCAAAGATACAAGTCCCACTTATCTGAAAGAATTGCATGAAGGGATATATGTTACTGAAAGTGACTTTTCACCAAGAGCTGTTTCAGTGTGCTATGATGAGGCTCTAAAAGCAGACTGAAACTCTTCAAAGTTCATTATGGTGTAATTGATCACACACACTTGTTTAGCAACTACTTTATCAAGGATTTTAAAAGCCGAACTGAGAAACTCTTCAAAAGTTCATTATGGTGTAATTGAGTCGCACACTTGTTTGGCAGCTACTTTCTCCAAGAATTTTAGATAAGAAGGTGGATATAAGGTCTATAATTACGGCCAAGTCATCTCTGCTTACTTGGTCAAGAGGCGGTTTTCTTAAGGGGTTTTACTGAGTACAGCTTAACCTTAAAATCCTTTGGTACATATCCCTGTAAGATTAATCACATCTAAAAATGGAGATTCAAACGGAATACCTCCTTAAATAACCTGGATTTGGAACTGGATCTAACATACAAGTTGAAGGCTTAGATGATGAGGAACAATGAGTTTTGCTAACTCTGAGAGGTTCAGCTGGATGAGGGAAGCAGTCTAAGAGCCTGGTTCAGATTTCATGACTACCTCCAGATGCTGCCCACCCGAGGGGGAGACAGAGCCAGTTGTGGATAGAGGGTGCTAATGGGGAGTAGCACATAAAAGAATCCCCGCTAGAAATAATATTACTGCTAGGCAGGTGGAATGAATACTTCAACTAGCTAAGGCTCTACTTAGGGTGAGATTGGTGACTGTGGCCTAAAAGAAATTTGGGATTATTCTTATTTTGTCCTCTATGAATGAGGACAAATATATATGCTGCTCTAGCTTTACAAAGGGTCATCGTATACGTATACAGCAGTAAACTATAAACAGTAAACAGACTAGTAGGATTTCCGTAGGCCTGTGGAGTGATATTTTCTCTCCAGTTTCCAAGCATGTTGCTTAAAAGTGCGCAGCTCTGCATTAAACCAAGGACCCAGCTTTCTATTTTTAACGGTTTTCATTTTCAAAGGAGCTGCGTTGTCTAAGTCAGTACGCAGAGAACTAGCAACCCCATCAACAAAATCATCAACCTCTGAAGGGGAATAAACTAAGCTTTTGCACTCTGCAGCACTGCTCAGGGACACAGAGGAGAAAGAAAGTGAAGCAGATTCTTTAAAATTTATAACTGCACTATCACGATTTCTTTTTGGGGAGGAGAACTCTGTTAAAGTAATCTTGGAGGTTATTTAGAAAGTGGTCAGAGAGGACAGGGTTGTGAAATACTGTTATTTCCTCACATTCTATATACCATATGTCAGCACAAGATCCCAAAGCATGAAGATAAGGATGTGTGGGACTGTTTACATTTTGAACAAAGCCAATAGTGTCTAAGATAGCATTAAAGGTTGCTCTTAAGCTATCACCTTCAATGTCAGCATGGATGTTTAAAATCTCCCATTGTGACCGGACCCTGTGTAGGTATTTAATACCAAATCAGAAAAGGAACTCTGAAAACTCATCTAAAAATTCAGAGTAAGCACCATGAGTGGACGGTACAAAGTTTACAAAAAGAAAAGAGGTTTTCTTGCTTTGCAATTTGGATGAGAGAAATTAAGGGTTAAATGTTCAAAAGAGTTGTAAGTATTAACTTTGCCTTGGGAGTAATCAGTAGGTTAGACTGAAAGATTATTTGCTTTCACACTCTCCTCGCCCAGAACTTCCTACTGGGTATGTGAAAATTAAAATAGCTTAAAGGAGTTGCCTCATTTATGCTGCTCCCCATAATCCTCTTGCTGCAGCCAGGTTTCTGTAAGGCAACATAAATCAATGTGATTTTTCACAAATCAAGTCATTAACTAGAAGACTTTTAGAGGGAAGAGATCTTATGTTAAACAGACCACATTTAATAATTTTCCTTTTTCCCCAATTGGAATTATTTTTGATTTCAATTAGATTATCATGACTTAGTCCTTGGGGAATCTTTGCTAATTTATTACATTTTGGTCGTGGGAGCAAGACACTGTCTGGATGGAGTAAGAGTGGGCTAACAGTAGAGAAGCTCAAGAAGATGAGAGGTGTCAAGTAGCGAGAAGTAAAAATGCTTTGTTACTGTTCTTAAGTAAACTTTTAGGTATCTATACTTTTACTCCATTACTCTTTTTTTTGCACCTACTTCTTACTTCTACTGATTACATTTTCACAAGAAGTATCTGTACTTTCTATTCCTTACATTTTTAAAATAAACGTTGCTCGTTACTCTTGGCTTCAGTTTAATGCAGAGGTCATGGATTAGCGGACCGCGGTGCAGTGTTCTGAATAACAATAAATCCAAAGATTGTGTCCGAGGTGCGGCTGATTAATTTGTTGTAGTCTCTTGTTGTTCATACACAACAATAAGCAGTGATAGCCAACGTGCGTTTGGAAACTGCAAAGCTTTGTCTTAAGTGGAAAATCAAAGGTGAATCGTCACAGACCAGCGTTCACAGACCAGTGTGATGCATTCATGAGCGTCCGATAGCTATGGTGCATTCAGGAGCATACTTTCATACTTTCAAGGAAAAGGGAACTTAATTCATACAGTAATGTATTTATTCAGAAACAGTGTGGGCTTTCTTATAGTACTGAATGCTCTATAATTGTATTTCTGTTATTTTTTGATTAGGCACATCTGCTAGCTTTTTATTCTAAAAAATCTATAATATTACAGCAGCAAATTATCAAAGTTTTTCAAAAGCCTCTTTAAAAGCTCTAAATGAGGCTTCGGATCAGACAGCCACAATTTCGCTGTCATTGTTTTACAGGCAGAATTTGCATTAGCTGACCCTTGTCATTTAACTACTGATCGATATACAGGAATACAGTCATACAAGTGTAAACTCCTCTGAGATAGCACGGGATGCAATTTTTGGCTATTTCTATTTATTTTATTTTTTTATTCAATGTATAACATGAATGCATAAATACCTCATTTTATTTCAGTGTTAAAATAATTAAAAATGTCCCTGGACCTTTACTGGTCAATACCCCTGATTTAATGTTTATAAATATTTTATTTCAAGAGTAAAGTGTAACCATCCAATGCAGATCATTGCCAAGCCATCCACATCTAGTGAAAACAAGTGTAATTGGATTCTGTAAAAATTCAAAAATATCCACTGGACTTGGTTTCCAAGATTTGAAGATGTTCCGCCCTCTCCGGAAGCTTTCTCAATTCAAATGTCTGGATCCGCCCAGTGAGTTTTTCACGAATTTTTTAGGAATGACTATGACCTGGATGACTGAGAACCTTCATCAGCAGAGAGTGTAATTGGATAAGTCATATAGCATAAACACACCTATTGGTTAGCTAAAGGAAATCATCAGAAGCAAGCAGCTGTTCTTCAAACTTTAAACATTAATTGTTTATGCCATGCTTTCACGATGTAAGATTCAGAAAAAAGATTTTGAAATGTCTGAAAGGTTGGGACACAGGCTGAGAGTGTATCGAGACAAGAGAGACCAACAACACCTCACAGAAAACATAACTTCAGATGGAGATGGTCTGGACGCTTAACAACTCTCAGTAAATCAAACAGGGAAGTGAACCACGACCGCGTCTCACCAACAGCAGCTTGTAGCACCCTCTAGTGTACATATAGTGGATATACAGTTATCATCTTCATTTGTACATGGTAAAGATTTGGGAATGGAATGAGCAGTGTCCTTCAGCTAACAACAAAGTGTAATATTTTGATAGGCTGGAGCCATGGATGTCTACTCATCTGCTAATTTGTATGATGTGATGATGTGGCATACTGGAGATAATATATAAAATGACTTTTTAACTGTTATTCGGGGCCACTTCCTGAGAGGTGAGTCCGGAGGTGAGCAGCTGCCTTCTGTAAACTCTGAGCAACTTCTCTGATCTGAGTAAGATTACAATTTCTATCAGAATCTGTTGTTATGTCTCACAGTTATTTAAGAAATATTATTTATGAAGTGTTATTTAAAGAGTTTGTCCTGTGTGATCTCTTTTCAGGAAAAAAGAACAGAAGGGATAGAGCTTCAAGGTGCATACAGAGAGCATTTTTTCAGCACTTCTTTGGTAGAACAGTGGGGATACATCCTATGACCAGAAGGTGCTGGTCAAAGTTCTGTGCACAGTGATATCTCTCTGGTTCTTAGATGAGGTTTGATATAGACTGTATAGACGCTGGCTCAGTCCCAGCTATCGGGGCCAGATCATTGAGTTTCAAATTGTTATTGAAGCTCTAGTTCATGTTCTCGGTGGCCAGTGGTTAGAGAGATTTTTAGTGTTTCATAGTTTTCCTGATAATGTTCTGTCTTTATCCACTAAGTGTGCCCTGTTCCTGTCTTTGCTCAGTGGAGAGAGCGAGTTTTTAGCATACCACAGTGTTCCTGTTATCCTCACCTGTTCTGCCTCTCAAATATTGAGCTTGCCTGTTCCCATATTAACTTTCTGCCTGAACACTCTGTGGACTCTTGGAAACCTGGACCAGTCTGTTCCTGTTCTTATTAGTATCCCTGAACAGGCTTCAGACATCTAGACCTCCAAGCCTTCCTGTTCTGATCAGTTCCCCTGACCTTGAATGGACTCCTGTTTGCCCTCCAGGACTGCAGCATCTGGTTCACTTTGGGTGGTGCCCGCCGCATCTGATTGGCAGCCCTCCGGCTGAATCCTAGTCCTTTTATGGAGGTGGACTGAACTGTCAAACCAGGTAACTGACTGTCATGGATCATCCTCCATCAGATTATCATGGTCTCTTAAGTGTGTTTTTCTCCAACCAGAGTTTCCAGTGATGGGTGGGTCCCCACTGCAGCAGCTGCAGATACACATCCCGCTTCTGTTTTGCATTTTTTTTTTTTTTTTTTAAAGAACGCTTTAAATTTTTCTAACTGTCTGTCTTCCCTGAATACTGGGTGCTTCTTTCCCATTTCCTGACAATTGTAGATTTCAGAAGAAACAGGAACAAGTTGAAACCTATTAACATCATGGGAGAAGCAGTGGAGGTGGTTGTGGAGTATGAATACCTTGTTGTTCACTTGGACAACAAAGTCGACTGGAGACGCAACTGTGAATACAGGAGGAAACAGAGCAGATTTTACTTTACTAAGGAAGCTTGGGTGATTCGACATTTACAGAAAGATGCTGTATGTCTTCAAAGTCTGTTGCGGAGAGTGTTGGGATCCAGAGGTTTGCCCTCCAGAGGGCGATGTGGATCCCTTTCTGTGGGCTTCTGAGAGTGTAATCTCATTTTCCATGATCTGCTGGGGTAACAGTATTAGAGCTAATGACTTAAAAAGGCTCAACAAGCTAATAAAGAAGGCCAGCTCTGTTCTAGGAACACCTGAAGAACCTCTGGAGAATATTTTATAAAGAAGAATTCTTCATAAAGTTAAGAAAATTATGGACAACAGTAAGCTTCCTCTTCAGAATTATTAAAGGGGAACTCCGTTTTTTTTTACATTGGGCCCTTGATTTTACGTTATTACATAATGTTCTACTCACCCATATGAGTCTTGTGCCATTTGGAGCCGTTCTGAAGATATTCTGTTAGGTTATTCCTATGGGCAAATGACTTGAAAGCACAAACTGAACTGTTGATAATTTATTATTTATGGTACACCAGCATTCATAACATGTAGGCGAATCACTGTCATCCAGACATGGTTATATTTTTTATATTTATATCTTTTAAAAACAAAGCAGCGTGTATGTCGTCATCAGCGCGGGCCAGCTAACGTTCATTCTTCATGTCCGCTGAACTGCTGCTAGTTTTACTCACATGCCTGGTGTTGGGATCCTCAGGCTTGCCCACCAGAGGGCGCCGAGGATCCTCTTCTGCTCTTTGTTGTTGTCTTTTAGGACTGGAGTTACTGTTGGGATCTGGAGATTACCCTCGGTCTCCAGCAGAGTGCGCCGTGGGTCTCCTAGGGCTGGAGTCTTCCAGCACACCTGATTTGCATCTACTCATTAGGAGACCTTCCCTTTATAAACACCTGCCAGACCTTGCTTCCATGCCGCAGTGTTGATCTTAGTTTGGTTAGCAACCTGAACCTCTGTTACTGAAAGAATCTTAGTTGTCTCTAGTGTGAGGTCAGATTCTAATCTCTCCTTTATCTGTGCCTCACAGGAAACCTGTCGCTAGTCTGAAGCTCTGGGTGAGCTGCCTCACTGGAAACCTGTCTCTGGCCTGAAGCTCTGGGAGAG
>JAGKQL010002900.1:0-28461 GCA_018398635.1 Cyprinodon brontotheroides | reverse complement strand
AATAAATCTAAAACCCAGCAACATTTCGAACATAGTGGGAAAAAAAAGGAGAACGCAATTGATAAACCCTTTAAAGCTGAACCCTGGCTGCAAAAGCTTCACCTTTTTGTTTGGGAAGCCTTAAAGCTAGGAGAAGGTGAACGAAGGGGGTCCCCCTTAGTGGCAATGGCCATCTTGGATTTATAGTGTGAAGGGAGAGGAGGAGGAGGAAGAAGGAAGGAAGAAAAACAGGCTGACAAAAGAGACAGAAACAGCAGCCTGACACAGACGAAGTCAAGAAGAGGGGAAGGAGAGTCGAGAAGATACATGAGACAAGGACAGGAGGAGGAGAGACAAAGAGAGCGAAAAGGGGGACATCGTACTTACGTTGATCTCACTGAGAATGACGTCTATTATGCTGCCAATTACGATGAGGAAATCAAACACATTCCAGGGATCACTAAAGTACCCCTACACAGGATGAGGTGAGCAAGAGGAGGGTGAGAAAGGTATGTTAGAAGGAAAACAACATCTGCTGCCATTTCGCAGCCCCCCTTAAGGTGGTATGAAAGTGTACAGTGGGCTGAAGGAAGTTGAAAAAAATCATCTAGGCTTGATGTGGCATCAGAAAAAGATTATTATTCTTAGATTTTTAGGATGGTGTGTTAGACTGCTGTTATAAACTGAGCCTTGCAAAAGTACAAAACCCCCTAACTTATTCATCTTTATCATGTTACAAGTACCATATTTAATGCAGTTTTCTATGTGATAGTCCAATAGATTCATTATGAACATAAATGCATAACAGTCATTTAACACTGAGATTTAACTCTGCCATCCTGACACATGACTAGACTTTGCTGCTTTTTATGAAAGGTGAACCAAAATTATATTCTTATTTCATTTTCTGTGTTTATTTTAATCCTTAACTAGCTTCCTGTTGCTTTTTTGCAACCTGCTTTTGGACATCTATGCAATGCTTTGGCGGTGAATACGCCGCTAACCTATTCATCTATGTTAAGACAGTAGCACTCTAAACAAAACCCCTGAAAAATATCCCTAAATCTAGAGGTTTTAGAGGTTTTAGAAAGTAAGAGTCAATTCCACAGTAAAATTCCCAATCACAGTTCCCATCAGTCAAAGATAAATTGGAACTTTATCATATTACATTGACTAATTATATCTAACAAACTAAACAAATAAGGGAAGGAATAATTAAACATTAGAAATCTTTACAAACTGGCTTATATTCATAAACAAAAACCATACAATGAAGTAAAATAGTCTCAAAAATCAATAAGATAATAAAAATGGTACATGTGAAACATGAAGACATTCTTTTGGTTTATGCAGGCAGTAAAAAACCTGTCGAAAAACAATTAATTAGGACAGAATACAGCAGCTCTTGTCCGGAGAGGATTTTACTCTGGAGCCAGTTCCATGAAGACCTGCAAGGGAAGCCTAAGCTTTTTCACAATAAGTTCAGAGCGTCAAAGCAAACACAGCAATAACTTCCTAGCAGACATTTTTGCAGTGGCTATGCAAGGATCTATCCTGCTAAACCAATCACTTAGATTTGACAAAGTCATGTAAATATTTCCAATTCTACTGAGGGAAGTTTTGCTAAATGTCAATTGGAAGTAAATAATTATTTTGGGGGTTGTCATTATGAAGATCCATTTTACACACACATTGTACTTCACAATAATAAAAAAGTGTTCACACCCCCTAAAATAATGTGGATGATGGTGGCTTAAAATACATTGAGACTTGAATTTTCTGCACAGGCTAGATCATTAAACAATACAACATAATATTTTCAGTTTTGGAAACCAAACAAATAAAGGTTCAGAATTTATGAACTTTTTAGTTTTGAATAAACATAAACTTAACCTTAAAAAAAACAACTTTAGTGCTAGTTAAAGCATTTCACATTAAGCTGAAATTTAAAAATTGTACATTTGAAACCTAATGTTGTTAACTCAAGAGTTAGAAGTATAGTCTATCATGTTTAAGCTACTGATAATGTGTGTAAGGGTTTTTCCCATTAACGCTCCTGTAATTGAGCGAAACATTCCCATCTGTTACTGTTTGAGTTGTTAATACACAAGGGCATTATTAGCTTATCCAATGAATGTATACAGCTTCATAGCAACTACAGTTAGGTAGGAGTGGAGCTGTGAGATTAAAATATGCCATCCACTTCTACTCTACTTTTCATTATGATGGTATTGTAACTGAAAAAGAAATTAGCAGGAGCAATAACATTGTTGCACAAGAAAGACGGTACCACAATTCAATGCTTAAAGAAGAAACATCTTAAATCTCATCTTATTTAGTTTACTTATATTTATATTACCATATAACTTATATCTCAAGTTTACAATTATGTATTATAGAACTTACCCTGGGCTTGAAGGCGATTAGTTTTAGGATCATCTCTACCGTGAAAAGTCCTGTGAAGAGCATGTTGAGGATGTTCATTGCATCATTGAAATTTTTGGTCTGCCCATGATGCTGCAAAGACACACAGCAGAGTTGGCAATATCCTTAAAGAGGAGAATAACTCTGGCATCATTGCTAATTTCAGCACCCTCCAGAACTATGGCTTATTTAAATAGAAAGCCTACCTTTGCAATAGTTAGCATAATTTCAAATTTGCCCCTTAGTTCCAGTAAAAGGGACATTTTGGACCATTTCACGCTACCAACGTTGTGGGAACAGTTTGGAGGTGGTCCCTTCCTCTACCAACATTATGCACCTGTCCACAAAGCAAGGGGTCCATAAAGACTGGCCTGCATATAGTCCTGACCTCAACAGAAAACCTTTGGGAAGAATTAGATGGAGACTGAGGGTTGGGAGTTATAATAAGTTTGAGTTGCCTTAAGTTTCATATAAACTTAAGCTTTAAAAAATTTTAGTGCTAATTAAAGCAATTGTTTTTTTATATAAACAAAAAAATTGGAGTAGTAGCGTCACGTTAAAGATATCAGCATAATGTTTCTTCTACAAAAATATAAATAATTTTCACATTAAGTTGAAATTTAAATGCATTTTGTGTTTTTCTATGATGCAAGATACTTGTAATCAAAAGCCTTATCATAGCATTATCATCTAAGATTTGAAACCTGAGCTGTTAAATCGAGAGTTAGAAGTATAGCCTATCATGTTTAAGCTACTGATTATGTGTGTAGAAATGTTTTCCATTAGCACTCCTGTAATTAAACGACACATTCCCATCTGTTAATGTTTGAGTTGTTAATACACAAGGGCATTATTAGCTTGACTGGCCTGCATAGAGTCCTGACCTCAACCCAACAGAAAACCTTTGGGATGAATTAGAGTGGAGAATGAGAGCCAGGGTGGATCAACGTCACATTGAACCCCTATTGATTATGATTGAGATTTCACTTTAGTTCATATGTGAGTCAAAGGAGGCAAGCAAACACTTTTAGTAATATAGTGTATGTTTCCTGAAACCAAAATATGATGTCAAATATTAGTAATATTTGAGCAAATAACCACAAAGTGAGAGAGAAGTGGGGGCAGAGACAGACAGGGACAGAAAGAAAATAGCCCCTCTTTTGAAGTTGACTGTATCTATAGTCAGCAAACAATAAATTGTGTAAAATAATTAGCCCTCAACCTTTATTTACATTCCCACCATGTACAGAACTGCGACAAAAAGGAACAAAAACTATTGAATGTTGAGGAGTAATGATAGAAATTAGCTTTTTTTCTAGGAGCAGACATGTGGAGTTTGCTTAACGATACTCCTGCTTAAACTGGAACCATGTCGTCAACCCATTGACGTTGAGTTCGCCTTTATTTGCAAGTAAAACTGTAAGCAAAAAAAAAAAGGTGAGTCTGAAGTCAAACAAGGATGAATATTTAGGAAAGCACTTCTAGATCCCTAATTCTAATGGTAATGGATCTGTGACAATGACGACATTTTCTTTTTTAAAAACCATAGGAACAACACTAAAGCATAGTAAAAAAAAAAAAAATAGCCCATATTTGGCTTTAAAATTCATAGTCATTTTGGTCCCTAATCCTAAATTTTTATGAAAATCTACAGGTTGAGCAGAGGAGAAGTTCATAAAGATCTTAGATGACAAATAATCTAGAGAAAGTATAGCATTAGTACATTGGTAATAAGACTTCCTCAACTGGGATTCTTTTTCCAGCCGGACAATGGACTCAAATTAGAACAGTTTTTCTTTTTGTTTCAGAATGAGATGATATAACTTCCATTAAAGATCTAAATTTTCTAAGGCATATTAATCTTTATCAAGTTTGCCAAACATTCTGGAGAGTGCTGTGTGTTCAAGAGCATGTGTGACAAACCTGCATGGCCAGACAGATAGTGTTGAGGAGGATGAGTGTGAACATCAGGTACTCAAAGTAGGTGGAGTTGACCACATACCACACTTTGTACTGGTAAGGGTTCTTGGGAATGTAGCGACGCAGCGGTCGAGCTTTCAAGGCGTATTCCACACACTGACGCTGTGACACACATCCACATAGGTTAGCTTTTACATTGACTTGCATGACAGTTTTCTGATTGCATGTATTTTTGTGACAACAAAGCTTTCATATTCTCTAAAATTTTGATCTACAGAGCTGTTATCTTAGTACTAGTGTTAAAGTGCCCACAAAATATACCAAAGACTACCTGGTTCTTGTCCAGCTCACAGTTCTTATACTCCTGCTCTCCTTGCTCCTGGAATGTGACGATGACGAAACCGACGAAAATGTTCATCATGAAAAAAGCGATGATGATGATGTAGATGATGAAAAATATAGAGATGACCACGCGGTAGTTGTAGATTGGACCAACATCCTCAGTGTGAGAGTCTATGGCTCGGTACAGTAACCTAACAAAGAGCAGAGTAGGAGAAAAACATAAAAAGTGGGATTTAATTGTCAGAGCGGAGGCACACAGGGACAAATTAAACTCGTCTTGCAAAAGTATTTGTACCTTTTAAGACTTTTTTACTCAATGATACTTTATAAGCACACACCTCCCTTTCTGTCTATTCAGTGTATGTTGATATTGTTTGTAACAGACCAATGCAAAGAAGAGCATTACTGTTAAAGAATTGCCTGCAGAAGTTCCAAAATTTTAAGTAAAAAAAAAAACATTATTTAACAAATAGCCCCATAAGGACCCCAAATACAAGCACACTGGATAAGAAAAAGGCTCTAGAGCAGTTACAGCAGTTAGGTTATTAATCAATATGTCAAGCCGTGAACATCTTACACAGTCTTGCAAAGTTCTCCTGAGAAGCAGCCAAAAGGGCCAAAGGTAGCTCCAAAGGAGCAGCAGAGCTCCTATAGCTTTGTCGGAAGAATCTGTCTGCAGGAAAACTATTAGTGCTGCACTCTATGAGTCTGACCTTTGTAAAACAGTGGCAAGAAGAAAGCCATTCATCAAAAAAGCTAAAAGAATTCCTGTCGTAATTCATGTAGTGAAAACAGCACAAAATTTGGAAAAATGTGTCCTGGCCAGATAAGACTAGAGCACACAAAGGTAACAACCTGAGTACCACATCCCCACTGTAATACTTGGTTGCCTGGGTTTAAGTCCAGACCTTAATCCAAATGAGAGCCTTTGGCAAGACTGAAGTGACATCCAAACAATGTTGAATGAGGTATCCGCAATGAAAAGGCTCAAGTGTAAAGATGAAACTGCCTTACGTTGACAAAGGTCAAATAGGCATTGTAATATTTATGCAATGTTAGAGGGTGGCACACTTGCACTACCACACAAATGAAGAGGGTAGAAGAAGAAAGGGAGAAGTAAGATGTAAACAATGAAAGCAAAGAAAAAAAAGGGCTGACAACAAATAGTAAAGGAGCAGCAAGTAGTAAGTGTAAAATCCACAGTAAATGCAATTGCTTCTAAAATGTAGCTTCTGAAACAAAGCTGCAACACCAAAGTTTGTTGATTTTGGTGGTTGTTTTGGTACATGAATGTTAAGGGTGGTGAGGGCTGCATTGGCTTGCATGTGCAGACACACCAATGTGTAGCTAGTTATGTGTTTAGAGGTAAATATGATGGAGACGCTGTTGGGAGCTATGTCAAACTTACTTAGGAGCTGGTTTCAAATTTTGTTGATTTTGCAGCTTTTTCATCATTATTGGCAAAGAAGCTTGTCACATACACTCTAACACAGCTTTGTCTTGAGGGGGCCTAAGCTTACACTATCTTTCAAAAGAAATGGCTGATAAATTTAAGCCTATGGATATGCAAGGCAGGAAGAGATCCCCATAAACAAACACAACCATTACTGCAGTAAATATAGTTGTACTGTATTGACTTACAAAAAAGAGAAAAGAAGATTATAAAACAAATCTCATTGGAGAACTAAAAAAAATATTTGCAATCTATGTATTTGTAAGTATTTGGTGACCCACAAACAAGCAAGATGTCTGGCCTAGATAGACCTTTGTCTTTGAGAAACTTTTTTGTCATTGACTCATTACTGTTTTACCTTAGCATTTCTAAGAAAACAGAAGAAATGCAATATCACTCATAATCAAACTTGATCTGGGGTCCCATGCAAGATTTCAACCCTTTGGGTGAAAATTATCATAAGAACAGTGAGCAAAAATCCCAAAACCCCAAGGAGAGTCCTGATATGTGATGAACAGAGAGGACAAATGTAGCAAAGGCCACTATCAGTAACATACTACGCCGAGAACGACTAAAATCCTGCAGTGCCAAATGTTTCCCTGTCTATGCCAGTACATGTCCAGGTCCAACTGAGGTTTGCCTGAGAGTATACGGATTATCTAGAAAAGGATTGGGAGAATATCATGCTGTCAATGTTTTGGCACTTACTCAAATTGTCATGTTATGAGGATGGAAAATGTGGTTTTGCAGCCTAAGAACACCATGCCAAAGCATTGGGTTGGTAACTAAATGCTTTGGTGCTCTTTTTTTCTACAAAGGGAAGAGGATTCGGGGGCCATATATAATAAAAATTTAAGCCAAAACCTTTTTTCATCAGTGTAAGTGTTGAAGATGGAAAGTGACTGGGTATTCCAGCATGACAATGGGTCTCATTAACACTACTTGAGCAATGAAGGAGTGGTCCATTAAAACAATTTCAAGGTCCTGGTTTGGCCTAGCCAGTCTCCAGACCTCAACCGCATAGAAAACCTGTGGAGGCAGTTAAACGTCTGTGTTGTCCAGTGACAGGCCTAAAACATTACTGCTCTAAAGGAGATCTGCAACAGAGGAATAGCAAACATTTGGGCTACAGTGTGTGCAAACCTGGTGAAGACTTACAAGAAAACGTTTGACCCCTGTGATTGCCAACAAAGGTTATGCAAAAAAAAATACTGAAATTTTTGGCATTAACTAAATACTTATCAACTATATTAAAAAAACAAAAATATTTGAAATTCCTTTAATGTGATTTCCTGTTTTTTTTGTTTATATTTTTGATGTGAAAATATGTGAAAAAAGTTCAAGAGGTACAAATACTTCCATAAGGCAATGTAAGTGCATAAGAAGAGACACACCCTGGCCACCCCTCAAATGTAGACACAGCAAACAAAGCCATCATTCCTTGCAGGACATCATCAAAGTTGAAATCGCTGTTCCTCCACATTCTCAGGGCTTTTTCTGGTTTCCCTACATCCCCATCCTTATACATGATGTAGGAACCTCTGAAAATACAAAAACATCAGACATTTATAATAGCTGTCCAGTAGTTAGAGTCTAAGAGAAATAAACACATGGTAAAAGAGAGTTCTACTACCTGCACTCTGCCTGAGTCTGTTTGGAGCTGTCACTACAGAAGAAGAACTTGCCCTGTTTGAAAGATGCATAGATTTAATTTTTTTTCCTAAAGCCCTTAAAAACTGTTTGCTTCTCTTCTGTTTTCTTTACCTTGAATAGTTGCACTCCAATACAGGCGAACATGAACTGGAGCAACGTAGTGACAATGACGATGTTGCCGATGGTCCTGATGGCCACAAAAACACACTGCACAACATGCTAAAACGAAACACACGACAAAGATCAAAGTTAGTGTCTGGATTTGTCTCTCTTTAAACTAGGACTATATTTTGTGTTTTCTCTGTGAACCTTTAGTCCTTTGGCTCTGTTGATGGCTCTCAGCGGTCTCAGCACTCGCAGGACTCTCAGGATCTTTACAACATTAATTGCACTGGACCTGAAGAAAATCATGTGATAAGCTAATACCCACTCAAACAAACCAAGCACATCTTACTGCAGATAAATGCCTGCATTTTGGAGGAACTCACATAATGGGTTATAGACATTTTTTTGCACAAAAAGATGACAAACACACAAAAAAGGGTGATCAAATTAATAATATGGATAATTGATTTAAAATGTTTTTTTATACTGTGACCTAACAAGATAATTATGAATTATGAAATTTGGAAATATTCTTAGCTCTGATCTCAGATGATAAAATACAAATATTATGTTACTTTACAATGAAATGACCATTATGGGTTTTATCCATTATTCTCTCTGACATGAATGTTTCACAAGAGACTTCAGCAAAAGTCCCTATATAACACACAAACACATAAAAACACAGATCAAATATGGACAAGAACACACAAGTACACCATGGAGAGACCAAAGTAAAGACACACAAGACGTTTTACAAGCAAACAGAGAAATTCTGTGCTGTAAAAGAGTGTCAGTTCAAGCCGACGGTCAAACAGTGTGAACCTTTGAAGGAGGTGCTCAAAAAGGAAAGGCTTGTACATACTATAAAGGAACCAAATTTATATGTTGACATTTTGAGTTTATCCAATATGTGATTAGAAAAATCAAGAACCGGGTTACCTTTATTTAAAGTTAAAATCAACACAAATACATATATAATAATAAAATGTATTTACTTTAATTTAGAGATAGGACTTAGCTAATCCAATATCAATATCAGACCCAGCATCAACATAGATTTTAAGTTGGATGTGGAAAAGGCCAACAACCCAATCATGGATTTTTTCTGTTGCTGGAAGTCATGTTTGAGACTAATTTGACTGATGGAAGTGTAACCTTTGCAGCCTGCTACACACATTATGACTAAAATATAAACAGCTGTCTTATAATCCTGAATGTAAATGGTTGATGAGCAGAATATTAGTAGATGCATTGCCAGATTTTCTGAAATACTTAAAAGTTTTAATCTGTAGGCAAAATGGGGCCACATTTATACACACATAGAGACACATGTTACAGTTAGCAGTCATAACTTCATTAGTCAAGCTAACTGCTAAAAAAAAAAGGACAATTGTATTTAAAAAGTTATGTTTGACTGACACTAAAAAAGGTCAACACATCTGTGAGTATTTCTTTCAGCTGTTTATTTTCTCATAATGCTGCTTTGCTTCTGCTAATTCAATTATTTTTTACTGGGAAATTTGGATGTTGCAGAGCAACCTCAGGTTAATTTTTCTAATTGGCTAAAGGCACAACTTTTTGAAACTGTTGTTATCTCCTCCTGAAACCAGCAGCACATGTTAATTTGCTGATCTTTATAATAATTTTAGAATGATAAAACAAACAAAAAAACATTTTTACTACACTGTGTTGAAAAAAGCTGTTAGTACACTACATTACACCACATTTTGCACCAACAAAAGCAATAGAGTTGAAAGTTCTAGGATCCATCTTTAGCTTATTATGGAATCATGCATCTTTGTTCAGATAAAGAAATTTGTAAAACCCTTACTAGGTTGGCTGAGAGCAAAAGCAGTACTGCAAATATTCAATTAAAACACAATTTAGATACCAAGATTAGATAAGTACTAATCTATCCTTTTGAAATATTAGAGGAATTCAAAATGTCAACATACATTTTTAAAAGGGTGACATCTTAGGTGGCTAAAGGAGTGATTTAGAGAGAAACGTTATTTTTGAGAAGAGTAAATCGAATAAAAACACCCGTTGTGCAACTCTTTACAGAGGAAGGAAAAAAAGTTTGAAAGCAGTTAAAGGCAGTTTCTGTGGAGTGGGATGTCATCAGCCACATATCACAGTCAAACCAGCTGTGAGGATATATTGAGTTCTAGCACATTCTTTAAAACAGTCAAAGCATTTGATTTATAACGGTTTAAGATGTTGGCTGAGTTCAGTGGGCTCACAGGGAAGAAGAATACTATTTACCAACCACCTGATGATAAGAAGTACTCTATCCATCTAAAAGAAAAGCAAACATACAAAATAAAACCATAAGATTTAAATTTAGAATTCAGCAAGGATGCTAAAAAAACATAAATGTCCTAATGTGTTAGCTATTTTTGATTAGACCACACAAAAATCCAATTTGCCATAGATATTATACAAATAACTCTTCGCTATAACTTCTTGAACGCTTTCAAGTTTTGTCATGTTGCAGCTCCCACTTCTTCATGCAAGGAGATTACTCTCTGGAGAAACAAAACCGGGAACTGGAGGGAAGATGATTCAGAGTTAAAGAAAACATTTTTTTTTTTTTTTTCAATGTTATTACCTTAAAGGGAACCGCAATCTACTGGCCACAAATGTAAGATATTTATTTATTATAATTTATCAGTAGGCAGGGGATATAGTTGAGATCAAGATGTTTCAAATCTTGATTTTTCTTGAATTTCCTTAAAATTCAATCATTTACAAAAATTAAGGTAAACTAAATAGAAACAGGGGCGTACTATAGAAACTGAACAAAATCACGAAAACAAAGTTTTCTTTAATAAACTGGCAAAAAATGTAATTTTATGGGAAAAAATATGTAGTATAAGAATGTATACATGGCTTTACACCCCTTGTATTCTGATGCCACAAAATAACATTGAAGGTACATCTAAAAATATCATAAAAATTTAAATATTCATGTCCTTTTTAGAAAGAAAAAGGCTTATTATAAAGATTTATCAGATATGAAGTGACATTTTTTTGTCTTTATTTCTTGCAACTCTTACCCTTTTTGCTAACATAAAGCCAGTATCTGTGTCAGTAACGGTTTGTCCTCTGAAAAGTAGGTTTATCCATATCTATATTATATATCTATATTATTGTCATGGTTTTGGTTCTGTTCAAGATTTATCTTTGCATTTTTCATTGGTTTAATATCCATTTTGTGTTATTCTAGTTATCTTTGATTGTATTTGAGTTATTTGAGGTATTTCTTGTTTGACCTCTGTTGCCGTCTGGTGTCAGTTTCCTTTTCCCTAGCTCCCTTCTAGACTCCTCAGTCCACACCTGCTCCCAATCTGCTGATTAGCCTGGTCTTTGTTTTTGTCTCCCATGTATAGACTTCCCACTCAGTCACTGTTTGCTGGTTCATCATCATTTCTTCCCCTTCAAGTGAGTTTTCTGTGTCTTTGTGAATCTTGTGGATTTTTGCTTTGGTTGCCTTTTTTGATATTTAAATCTGCAAGAAACCAACTTCAGCTTCAGTCTCTGCATTTGGGTCCTCCTCTCAAACCTCCACCCACCCTGACAAATATAACTCTTTGAGATGTCAACATATTAAACCCCAAGAAATACCCTTCAATTGGTACTTGACACATAACTTGACATTTTATGAAATTTTAAGGGGCATAAACTACTTTATCAAGACACAGTTCAGGATTTTTATCAGCAATTTGTTTTTGTTCTGCTCCATAGGGAAAATAAAGCAACTATGTGTATTTGCATTCACCTAGAACTGACTAAAGAAACAGACGTGCCCCACAGGAAAAAGCGTGCTATTTTGTAAGCACTACAGGCACAATAAAAATGCAGCATCATCACAGTTAATTCAGCTGTGATATATTTCTGAAAAATCCCACACACTCACACACTACCTTTAACAGGCAAAAACCCACTGAGTTTAACATTCACGTGTAATTTCTATAGCCCAGGAGAGTTCACCTTTATTCAGAAACAGGAGAGATGAATTTGATCTATTAACTTAATAAAAGGGATGATCGTAATATGACAGGTCAATTCATCTAAAACCGAAGATAATTTACCTGCTGGAACACATTTTGTGGTCAAAACTAATTATGCAGCTCCCTGCAAATTCATATTATGACATAAATTAAGCATGTCATGATTGTTCTTCTTAAAACATCCAAACATGAACAATATATTTTACAGAACTTTTTTCCAGCTTTTTCTTTCCTATATCTGGTTTTATGTGAGGAAAACGAAACTCTCCAAGATCATAGAAATATCAAATCAAAACAGTGACAGCTTTAAGGTGAAGATCTAATCAAGGGGTTATTAACACAGACTAATGTGGACTTACGTCGAGAAGTCTAGTCTATTAGGCATTAGAGACAGAGAGTGTAGCATAGCATATTAAACATCACAACAATTCAATGAGTTATTTGATTAGAAGCAAGAAACAAGTAGCAGAAACCATCCATTTAATACAAATCACAAAGGGGTAGACGTTCCAAAGTGATGTGTGACGTAAGTCAGTGAAGTGTGAACCGTGGCACAGTTCCAAAACTCAAAACGTCAGACTACTAAAACTATGGTGAATTCACAATACAACCCATGCAGTCGTCTTCAATTTTTCGTGAGGTTCTTTCAATCAAACATTACAGCAAAGTATAAAATTTAACATTGCTTTCAAAATGATGATGAAGGTATTCTACATTTAAGCATGCAAAGTAAAGGTAGATGATGCACTTACTGTATCCCAGAAGAAATGAGAGAAACGCTGACCACTACCAAGTCCAGGATGTTGAAATAGTTTCTACAAAATGAACCTTTATGGAGGAAAGCTCCATATGCTGTCATCTGCAAATAAACACATCATAAAGGTGTTCTAAAATGACAATAACTATTTGGATTGAGTGTTCAGTAAAGAGTAACTGAAGAGTAACAATTAAATCATTCAGATCTTGAAGGAAATTTTGCTTCAGGCAGAGATAATTAGAGTAAATACAGAATCAGTACAATACTATTTGCTATGTGAGAAAGAAAAATCATGAATTGACCTAAGAAAAACCTAGGACTGCGATTACTTAAGAAGAATCTGTCTGAAAATCTGGAGTAGAACAAAATATCCTAAAAGCAGCACATCTTTATCCGTAGAAATGTAAAATTATCAACATGTTTTTCAGTCTGGGGCAGGTTATAAAGCAGTTTCTTTAACTTTGAGACCTTACCCAAACAAAATAAGAGCCACTCTCCACAAATTAAGAAAACAAATCTAGGATAAACCTTCCCAGGCTTAATTTACTCTAAGAGCCTATAAATGACTCATCCAAGATGTCATAAAAGAGCCACAAACAACATCCATAGACTTACATGTCTTAGTTGTCTTAGATCTGATCAACAGACTGGGAAAATGGCTTCTGTTAGAAGGTTCCCAAGCAAAGTTATGCTGTGGCACAACTTTAAATGAATGTTTATACATTAAAACCTGCCAGTTGGCTTAAAGCAAAATTTTAAAAGAAAAGTGGGTCAAAATTCTACCATGGAGATGTTCAAGACTTCTTACCAGTTATAGCAAAAGTTTCATAATAGTTATTACTGGTAGGGTTGTTCTAACAAGTTTTACTTTTAAAGTGGTAACTACATTTCAACATAGGGCCAGGTGGATAGCGGCGTTCCAACTTTTCTTAATAAAATCAGAATCTAAAAACTGCCTTTTATATTTACTAATATGAAATTTGAAATGAGTGTTACAGAACTTGAACACTGTTTTAACAGATGAAATTTTCTGTGTCAGACAGTTTACAAATGGCTGTAGTCTAAATAGTCCAAATGTTGATCATCATCAGCCGAACAATACTAAGAATGATCTCAATGGTGAAGAGTCCAGTAAAGAACTTGGATCTGCATAGCCCAGGATCTGAAAAACAGCAGGAAGTTTGTTTTTTTAGTATGTCATGTTACTAAACAATAAACTTCAAGAAATATTTTACACAATATTTTTATCTTTCTCTCATGGGACGGTAAAACTCAGGAAATACAAAAAAAGAACAAAACTAAAATGATCAAAGCAGGGTTATTTGCAGTGAGGGGCTTTTCTCTACCCTCTGGAACTGCGAATATATTGACTGACAGTAGCCATTACAGCATAAATGCTTGCAAAATTGCACTCTCAACTGTAGTTGGATGCAATGAACACAGAAATATAGATGTCCATACCTGATCATACTTGTTGGTCATTTTATATTATTATTGCATCATTTAACAATCATTTTGCAGTTTAATGTTTTCCTGATATATTCAATTATTCAGCTTACCATACATAGCGTCAAGATAAAACTTTTTCTTTTCTTCCAGTTTTTTTTTTGTTTTGTTACTCTAACTGTAGCTTGAGGGATCATGTTCCCCTTGCCAAGGTGGAATATGTATGTTTTCCATTTGAATAAGCGATTAGAGAGGTATCAAGTAACAAAGTACAAAAGACTCTTCTTACACAGCTTTCTGAAATTTCTACTCACGCCCATTTTTGTAGCAATTATCTCTAATTTCACCATGTACATTCAAAAACCAAAGCATTGTCTTGTTTCATTTAAACAAATTATCATTATGCCCTGTTGGTATCTAAAAAAAGAAAGAAATTTCTTTTATCAGACAATTGATTTGTTTGTTCACAACAAACTAAAATAAATAGTTTTTTGGTGTTACAAAGTTAAAATTTACCGTTGCCGTAGTTATAAAACTATGAAACCTAAGTGTAAAGGGGAAGTTATCATCAGAAAGAAAAATGTTCGCTTTCATGGCGAGTGCAGTAAAGCATCAGTCATTAAAGTACACTACCTTTACTTCTATACTTTAGTTTTAAAAATGGTACTTTTACACTTTTATTTGAGTAAAATCTTAAGTTTACTCTAACTTCTATAAAACTTTTTTTTAATAGCAGGATTCATATTCCTACTTGGTAATAAATATTACGGTAATACTTTTCGACACCTCTGCGGCGTTTAGCTTTCTGTTAATTCAATATATCTTGTTACAAAGTAAAAACTTCATGGTAAGCGCTATCAATTTCACAGTTAATCACAGGTAACATACCCCAGCCAAAAGGATGAACCTTTTAAAGTATTGGTGTTATTTTCAAATCTTTAAAAATCTCTTCAATCATGAAGGAAGCACTGTGGATGACTCCCATAAACTGATATTATAAAGTGATTAATTTGTCAAAATATTTTTCATAAGAAGGCAGGGGATTTTTTTCCTAAACAGATTTGAATGTGCTTTCCTTATATTGTTAAGTGCTTGCCCTAATTAACTATACTATGTACCAAAGTGGTAGTAGGAACTACTATAACACAGATCTTTGTTGGCCCCAGGGGATCTTCCAATGTGTTTCTGACTGAAGAGGAAACAATGTACACGAAGAGGATAAAACACTCATGGCTCAAGCCTTTCCATTGCTTTTCCACAGCACAATTACTGCCATAAACTTTAAATAAATAATAACCTGTATAAACAAATCACAGTGAGGCTTTATAAATAAATGCAGCTGCCCCATAAGGACAAACTGTAATGGCTTTGTAGTTTTTGATCTTTGTGCTTAAGGCAGACTGTCTCTGCTCCATTCTCACACGAAAAACAACAACACTTAGGGCCCATAAGACAGTGTTTTAACATGGCACCAACCTTTAAATATATATCAGCACAAATTCTTGGTAAACTGAAGGTTAACTACAAGAAAATAAGCTGTTCATATGTGTTCAATAGGAAGATTATTGTTCTTTCTATGATAAAAAGAAAACAAAAGACAACATGAAAGAAAAAACATCTCCAAGAGATTCACCTCTATATTTACTTACTAGGGGGTTAATAATAGTTGCAGTACTGGAAACAATCTTATTAAGTGTAACAAGCCAGGCACAAAACACATAGTTCTTCTATCTGTAGCTGTCAGCTGTAATCCTATTAGTTAATAACAAGCGTCATGGGCTGTTAATGACAGCTACAAAACCTTCACTCTTTGCCATGATGCTTTTGCTTATATGGCCTCATGAGTCAATCGCCCAAAGGTCAGATTGCAACAAAAGACAGAGTTAAGCAAAAGAACAAATAAAATATATAAGTTAAAAGAGGAAAAAATTCAAGAAATATTTTAGAAAAATGGAAGAAATGAAGAAGTTAAATGAAAGATACAAAAGGGGAAGAACTATAAACCACTAGCAGAAAAATAAATGAAGTACCAAGGAAACACAGATTTTGCTAAAATAATGATGCTATCTATCCAACCGTCCATCCAGCCATCAGTGGGTCTCCAGGTGTTAAAGCGGGGAGTAAAACCAAAGGAACCCCTCTTCTCATCTACATGCTCCAACCCATTCAAAAGGTATCACAGAGGGGGTATATTAAGTCCCTTTAGCAATTTCTAGCTCTGTCTGATTCCACCCTCATCAAAGGAGGATACTGCTGCTTTAAACTTCTCTGCATGTCGGCGGGGTCCAATATTTCATTTTTCTGGTAATGAGCCATACATCATGGATTACTGAGTAGACAAAATTTACTATTAAATCTGAAGTTAAATTTTTTGGGGGTCTCAGATCTTCCTTAACCGCAGTAGAAGAGCGGTCTTTTTAAAGGCAAAATGTATTTTAAACAAGAAGAAAATGTATTGTTTTTCAGTTAGTTAACCATAGACTTAGATTTGAAGGAGCTGACTTCCAGTTGGATCACAACTGTAAAATAGTGGAGGATTTGTTGGTCCGCTATGATCCTGAGTGCTATGTTGTTCAGGGCGAGGATTCCCAAAGTGGGGTGCACGAGCTGCCGCTAACTAACCTGGCATAAGCCAGATTGATATCCCTGTAGAAAACAAATTGAACTACAATATTTTTTGAGAGTTTGTAAATTATAATAATAATAATTATAATAATAAATCTTGCAACATTTTCCTCTTGCTTGCAAAGGTAAAGCCAATAGGGGGTGTGTGAGATAAAAAAATAAGGTATAGGTCTGATGATTCTACGATTACATTTTTTCCTGACACTACAAAAAGACGATAATAAACAAATATATCCTTTGTAAAGATTTAATTCATATTATAATTTTGATAAATAAGCAGTCAACTCACATGACATTTTACATGTATTTAAAAAGTATTTTTTCTATGCTTCATTTTCCAATGTATTATAAGAGGTAAACTTAGCTACACAGATTTTTAGTATGCAGTTAGTCGGTGGCCTCACACTGAAATGGCGTAGTGCTGTGACTGGGACTGGCTGAAAGCCAGTGACCTCAATGCTACAGAAAATTGGAAGTGAAGACTTACGTTCCCCTAACTGTGCTCGCATACTTGGAGCTGTAATGTTTTTCATTGGCTAATCTGATTCACATCGTGCAGTTCATTTTAAAGATGCAGTCCATATTCAAACAGGGAACAAGGAAAAAATGTGGAGGAGCTGAGATGCGCTTTCAAGGGCATGTCCATCTACTGCATCGTGAATCCACTGGGAAACAATCAGGAAATAACTTTATTTATCTGATTGATAACAGCTTTATCAAGGCTGGCACTATCTCTACCAAAGTTCTCTCCTCTTCGACACAAATCAAGTCCTTAGTGTGTTTCTATTTTGCGAAGTAAATTGTGGGTCAGATTTAGACTGAGAAGCTGGAACATGAAATAAACAATGTTTGTTTTTAGAAGGCATGGGGGATTGTGGGTGCTAGAACCCGGTAGGGACAAAGAAGGGGGATGCATAGCTAAAAAAGGTTGGAAACCGTTGTTCTATGCTAAGACTCCTAGTCGGGTCTTTCAAGGCAACCTTGCCTCAGGAAAACAGTCAGATTTAACAAAAGCTGGGCCAAGGCTGCTGGCAAAGCTCAGGAGACCATAAGACCTGTGGGGAAGCTCCCAGGAAAGTGCCTAGTGGCTTTTGAGGCTCGACTGAGCTTATCCAGGAAAAAATTGCAGGAAACCGCTTTAAATAGGCACAGAGAGGGACCTAGAGGCACAATCAGTTCTCCTGATCACCCATAATACCCTGATTGGATGTCGTTATCCTTATAATGAGATTCAGATGGCCTAAAACAATATCTGAATGGACATTGAGATAATAAAAAAATGTGAAAAAATAAAATAAGACTAAATCTAAACATGCATCAAAGTTTAGTGGCTGGCTTGCTCAAGTGGTAAGTCCTGGAGACAAAAAAGCCTGGATTCGTATCCTGGCTGGGGGGAATGAGCTGCCAGTGTGGGTCCTTAGGCAAGATCCTTCACGCTAATGCCTGCTTTGGGAAAAGGTGGCCTAGTGGTTAGGTCATCCTGAGGTTCTGAGTTTAAGACCCAATACCTTTAACCCCCACACTGCTCCCTGGGCGCTGCACAATGGCAGCCCTCTGCTCCCCAAGTGGATGGGTTAAATGCAGAGAGTTAATTTCGTTGCTCTGCACTTTGGACAGTGTAATAAAATAAAACACTGGGGAAAAAAAGAATTTGAGCATTTAAAGCAACTATTAATTGAAATATGCAGGTAACATGAGAAATAAACAGTTTAGAAATTAAGAATCCATGGACACAAAAAGGGATTAGGAGCATTAATGGTAAAGGTGCTAGTGTGGGAGAACCTGTTTATAATTCAATCAGTCACCTGATTTCTGGAAGGAGTCGTTTTGACCGGATCCTCAGCTGCCAGACTGATGCTGCTGGAGCAGGATGAAGAAACAGGATGAGGTTGGTAAAGATGTGTTGACGATCTGTGGCAGAAAACCCTGAATCTGTCAGGATAAAAAACAGGGAAAAAAAAAACAACTTAGACCACAGAACTAAATGAAGAAGATAAAAGAAAACAAATGAACTGCAGTTACCGATTAGTGTGGCTGAAGATGAAGAAGGCGCTGGCCTCTGGCATTGAACAGCCTTTTTTTAGGTGGATGTCAGAGAGTGGTCGCGGCCTCGGCCTACCGGCATCATCTCCGCCTATCCTCATCCTCATCTCCTGATGGGGTCGGGATGTTAGAAGTAGAGGTACATGCGATATGTTCCAAACAGAAAATACCCAGCAAGTGTTATAAAAATATTTTATGTTGAAAATGAAAACTTGACCTAAACTATTATTATCAGTTTAGAAAGACCTGTGTAGCTGTTCTCACTGTGCACTTTACCTCTATGTAATCATTTGCAGGATATGGATTCTTCTCTTCTACTTTTCCTCCACAACAGTCATCCTATGTTAAGTTAATCTGGTAAAAAGGTAGAACGATTAGTCATAGGCTACTGTTTGCTCAGACCAAAATCTGTTGCTTCGCTAAGCTTGTTTTTATTTTAATAAGTACCTTTGTGGCAGTGTTAGCCTCTCCCATCAGAAGTGATAGACTTCCAGTTCAATCTTCTCACTCTTCTTTTCCTCTATTGGTGGCTTCTCGTTTTTTCCTGACCTTCTCTGGACTGGCCGGAGCCTGATAAAGAAACAGCATCTTACCTTCTCTCCTGATTTTAACTTTATTTTCTCCCTGTTAAATCACAGATTTGCATTTGTTCACTTCAGAACAATGAGATTGAGGACAAAGACAATGGGGCACAAAAGTAACCTGAGCTGAATGATCGCGAGACAGATATATTCATGTTTTCCGCAAATATCCCGATAATGCATTACAATGAAAAAATAGTCTGGAATATCTATAGTAGCCCTATGAAATTATCTCGCTTTTCTGTTAATATGTTTGGAAAAAGAACTGCGCTTACATCTTTAGAAACTAGGTGTTTGTGGCTTCACCTTATTGTAGAATGAATCATTGATTGTGTGCCGAGCAGCTGTCAAGTTGCTAATGTCCCTCATGATTATGCATGCACCAATATTCCTGTATTTTTTAGATTTGTCTTCAAAATATTTAACATTGCCAGAGAAACAGAATTTTTGCTTTTGTTGGCCGTAAACTGATATCACCAACATGCTTAAAAATGCACCCTGTGTAATTAATCTGTGTATAATAATAAAAATAAGCTTTTCATAATTATTGCTGAAATTCTCTTTAAGGGCACTGAGATCCTTAAACACTTTATAATGAATATATGTTTTGAAGCAGCAACAACAGGGGTGCAACATGCAGATTTTCAAAAGGTTTTCTCTCTCTGAAACACTTCTTGCTTTGTTTCTACTTTCAGTTGCTGCTCTCTTTTAGTTTCCCAGTTTTCTCGGTCTTACCTTGCCAGCTTTTTCCTCTCCTTTGCCTCCTCCTCTTCTTTCTGAGCTGATGTCAGACTCTCAGCATCTGCTAGATTGTCAACAGCGATGGCCAAGAAGACATTCAGTAGGATGTCTATTCAGAGGAGTAATGTAAGAAATATAAACCTGATAGATGAGATTGTGCAGCGGGCGAGACAGGTGCAAATCTTGTGAAAATGCAGTGATACAAACAATTTGTTTTTAAACAAATGTATTCTGGGCAGAAGACAGTTTCTCCACTCGTTTTAGATTTAGCTTGAAATGTTTGTCTTTCCGTTGCATTTCTGGTGTAGTCTGCTGACAGAAAAGGATACAGTTTCCGCAGATGAAGAGGATGATAAAGTAGATGCAGACCAGCATGCCAGGAAAAGATGGGCCGCCGTACGCCATGATGCCATCATACATAACAGAGTTCCAGTCTTCTCCTGTCAGAATCTGCGAGGAAAGATAATAAAAAAAAGCTTTGTGTGGTTCTGCATCAAGAATATATAAATCATCTTCAAAAGACGAGGCAATATGGAGACCAGTATGACCCTGAAAGAAATTACAGTATTGTAACCTGAAACACAGTGAGCAAAGACTGCGGGAAGTTGTCAAAGGTGCTGCGTCGGGTGTCGTCAAAGTTGAATTTCCCCCCAAAGAGCTGCATGCCCAACAGGGAGAAGATAATGATGAAGAGAAAGAGCAGAAGTAGCAGGGAGGCGATGGAGCGAACTGAGTTGAGTAGTGAGGCCACGAGGTTGGAGAGAGAGTTCCAATATCTATAGGAAAGGAGAAACAGAGATCCAAATGAATAGCGCTTCAATTTACATCTATTTTATATTTTTACTTGAGAGATGCCAGGCTGGACTATTTTTAGCCTGTTACTAAATTAAAATTAGGATCAATGCTGTAAAGTTGATAATAACCTTGTTATTTTAAATATTCTTAAAAGGCGCACACAGCGTAACACCGAGATGCCAAGAGGAGACATGATCTTTGTTTCAACTAGAATGGTTTCTAGTATTCCTCCACATACTACGAAGCTGTCAAACCGGTTGAAGAGCGACACAAAGTACGCCTGCGGGGGGAAAGAAAAGTTCAGTTTGTAGAAGTTGTATCACGAACAAAGACATTTGTACAAATTTTTACATTATATTCAAAAACCTCAGTGTATTTATTTATTTTTTAACAAGACCAGGGGTCTCTAATCTGTGGTTCTAGAGCAGGGGTGTCAAAGTCGTTCCAGAAAGGGCCGTGTGGCTGCTGGTTTTCTTTCCACCCAAGCAATAGCACACCAGACTCCATTCATCCCATCAAGTCATCAGGTTAAGACTAGACTCACCTTGATTAGATGAATGGAGTCTGGTGTGCTACTGCTTGGGTGGAAAGAAAACCAGCAGCCACACGGCCCTTTCTGGAACGACTTTGACACCTGTGTTCTAGAGGCATATCTAGGTCTTTAGACATTTAACATTTGGTCTTTACTTTGTAGAAGAAAAGAAAAGTTTGAAAAAAAACCTCACAATGTAACAAAATTGTAAAGAGGAAGGAAAAAGTTCATTTCTGTGATAAATAACACCTAAAGGAACAATAGCCTTTGTTTAAAAAAAGGAAAAGGCCATTGTCACTCACACGCCACAATGTAGTATAATGTTGGCAGGTGTGATGAGACCCAAACTGAATTTTCTGCTCTATTTGTAAAAACTGAGACGAAAGGGCTTTAGACTGAGACAGAGATTTAGCGGGATGACCTTTAACGTTCAGCCAGAGCTTCAACTGAATAGCTGCAGTTAAAACTATGTTAGCACAAAATCCAGTCCAAGTCAGACCTAAACCAGTGAAGAAAGGTTTGCATTCAGTGTGTGTTTCCCAGTTGGATAGAGCTTAAGCAATGCAACCCTTAAGGATGCAAAAATGTAAATATCTAGATGTACAAAACACAACCTAACACACTGTAACTACAAACAAAAGGGGATTTAAAGTGCCAACTCGATGGCTAAATTGAAATACACAACAGACATTTCAAATGTAATTTTTAAAAGCATATATATTTTCCTTCCACTGTAGTTATGCACTTATTTTTGACAATCTAATTCCATTAAAAAAAAAACATAGAATTTTATGATTGTAACTTATTGCTACCACTTACCTGTAAGCCAAGACTGTACATCTTTAGCAGCATCTCACCCGTGAAGAGTGCTAACAATACTTTGTTTGCTATATCTGCAGAGACAGAGAAACATATAGGAAGATGAAAGGAAGTAAGGAAAATGTAAAAAAAAAGACTTTCTTAATATTATTCCAATGCACTATTGCATGTAATCTGTACATTGTGTGCAATGTACCTTGTACGTCTGTTAGCCACTGCGGTTGCTTGTGATGTTCAGAAGCGATGGTCAGGGTGTTGAGAAAAACCAAGAAGATGACGAGCCAATAGAAAACCTGGGACTTGACTGCTGCTCGACACTTTCGCCTACACAACCTGTTCCACCTCCGAGAGTAGCGACTGAGAAGGGCAGATGGAAAGGTGAGGAGAGATAGGAGAGGGTTGAAACAGAGAAAACATGTTGGAAAGTATAGGTCAGGTAGTTTGAAGAAAGACATGGAGATGGAGATGAAAACAGAAAAAGAAAGAGCAAAAGGTGGAAACATGGAACCAGGTGATGTGAAACATGTAGCCAATGAGGAAATAAGGAACAACCCCGCAATGGATATAGAAGGAAAGACAGTCAGTGGTGGAGAAAGGGGAAGAAGAGGAAAAAGTTAATTGGTCGGTGCACAGAGTCGAGGTGACCTCAGCCCCATATCCTGTGGCCATCTGTTGTCTTAAAGCAGAGGTGTTCAACAGTTAGTCATTATAAAACTTGCTTCAAACTAGAAGCATGAAACAGAGCTCTGTTGCAGAGACATGCAGAGAAAAGAAGGAAAAAAGACTAGATTGTATCCAAACGTGGAAGTAAATGTGTTTTATAATGATTTCACGGCCATCTTTGACACAGCAAGCAACCTAAATGATGTAAAAAAATATTTCATCTGTGTGGTTTTGACGAAACGCAATTTACTCCTCACTTTCTTTCCTGTCCACCGTAGAAAATGTTTTCATTGGCTGACACGTGGTGCTAGCTGCCTCACAAACAGAATTTTACTCCACTCCCACACAAAGTCAGCTTGCGGGTCATTTAACATCTCCTCACATGTAAGACAATTTTCCTACAATAATTTCATAATTATTACTGTTTACAGGTAAGTGACATAAAACAAGTAGAGGGCAACACAAGATCATTTATTCTGGATGCAGTAGTGAATGATAAATCAAGCAACATGTTTCATCAGAATTCATTGCTCTAACAGCAGTATGTATGAAATGGTCTCTACAATTACAGTATAGTGTACTTGTATGCTTTAAATAGAACAATAAACCATTAGATTTTTTGGCTTACTTTCAAAGGTTGTGTTATTTAATCACACTTTTCTTTGGCGTATTAGTAGGGAAGCATTTTCCTGCTGCCTACTTTTGTGGTATATATTCAAATTGAAGAAATATTCCCTTAGAGATTTTGGATATTACTGACTCAATAACGCTCTGCAATGGTATCCAAGTAGAAAATCCCAAAGGTGCTGTATGGCGGTGACATCCACTACAGGACCGTGCACTAAAAGCTCATTGCTGAAGAAACCAGTTTGAGATGAACCATGTTAAGTCAAGTCCCTTATATCTCCTTTTTGATCCTTAGTTTGAGCCTAAGCGAATAACCTTTATCACAACTATATAACAATTGACCGCTATCCAGGCTTGCAGTGTAAGTGAAGTGAAGAGAACTAATTGTTTTGCACGTGAAAAGGTGTTTGAATACTGTAATTATCGACGTATTTTATAACAGGTCACAGGATGATTTTGACGGCTTTCAGTTCAGGTTTCAGGTAAATCGCCCACTAACGATTATTTTGCAAAATCGGTGAATATCCTGATTATTTTTTTTGAATAATTGTTTAGTAAGCAGATAGCCAAAGGTTATTTAGCCAATATTTGTTACCAAATTAAACCAGTTGAAAAATAAAACTTTTCCACTTGAGGAGTTCGGGATAGTGCATTATGACAGAAGAACGTTTTTTTTATCTTAAATACTAAATGTGTATATATATATTTCTTTTTTTTACAATTTTGATTTAATTACTGCTCTGAGTGGGTCGCTGTGTCAGCTTAAGGCATGTTTTAGAGTCTCTACGCTCCAATAAACGATTGATCGATTACCAAATTTGTTGATGATTATTTCAATAATCGAGTACTTGCGATTAATTCTATTAATTGTTTAAGCCCTAGTTTAAAGAAAAACTTTTTTTTTTTTTTCTGAGAAGCAAATACTTCCTTTAAATAATTTCCATAGGCAAGAATGTAGCCGTTGAACATAGGCTAGTTTCCATTATACAGCTTTAAAGGGTGCAGATTAAAAATCAAAGGTTTCTGATGTTAAACACTTTTTAGGGGATTTTAAAGCGTCCAAGTCTAAGGATACTTTTTTTCTGCAGCATGTTGAATAGCTTTACACAAAGGTGACCTTACTTGACCTGTTTTTGCTCAAACAAGGCTATTATGATTTTTCCATGCTAGTAACGATGTTGCTGCTTAGATATCCTTACAATTTTGCAAATCATAATCAGCAATGGAACTTAAATACATTTTGCAAAGTAATTGTTTTTTTAAATTTCATTTGCTAAAGTACAAGGAGTGTGTCTAACTGCAGGATGGCTAACTGAGCAGTCGGACAAATTAACCAGCTAACGTTCTGCTGTTCAGCCCTTCACTTGTCACCTTAGTTTGACATTTAGTTTTCAGAAGAAAATAATGTTTCTAAAAATATAAATGACCATAAGGAAGAATATTTGCTTTAACGAGAAAAACCACCAGCTACTGTTCAAGGATTCAATAAACATTTTAATGAAGGTGTCAAAACCGCTTTTTCTTTTTGATTTTTTTCCTTTTCTAAACAAAGTGTATAGGAATATTCATGAATTAGAACACAGCGTTTTATGTTAAATCTCTTTTCTTTTTAGTTTCCTCGCCCAAGACATGTAACCCACAGCACATTACAAAGCACAAACAGACCACTCCTTAATGCTATAGTCATATTTGTGATTTTGAAACTTATTGCCCAAATCGCTCACTAATATTTTTTCTTTCCTAATAGAAAACATCTATTTGAGCATCTGTCAGATAACATTAGATTTATTTAGAATTACAGAAGAGTATTAAGCTTTAGAAAAGTTCTCATATATGATGGTACTACATCATCAAGATCCTTTTAGCTCTATAACTGAAAAATAAAATAAAATAAAACCTGTGATGAAATGCAATATTTCTATTATTAATAATTTTCAAAATCAGCTCTGTGAAATAACTGGGTTAAATATTTGGTCACAATCCGTGATTCCAGAACACATTGAGCAAGGTTATTTTAAGAAATGTTTTCTATTACTTTTCACAACCAGACATTTACGCACTCTAGACTTCAGCATTCATATTAGAGAGCCCAGATGATTTTAGGGCTTTTAAGCTTCTTTTAAATAAATAAATTATATTTTACAATATGTGGAGTTATATACAGGCCCAATCTGTGAATGTTTAAGGCCATGACAAATCCAAAAGAAAAGCGGGATGTTCTTGCAAGAATAAAACTCCTTCCTAAATAGTAAGTATGTTTATAGCAGCATGGCGCTATGTGCATATTTTGCTGCAGGTTGGATTGATTCCTTACAATGCAGATGGCACTGCGAGGTGAAAATTATATTTAAATATGTGTAAATATTACCGCATTATCGGAAAAAATCAAAGTTTCGTAGGGCCCGCTGCAAAGTGCTTATACCAGTCCAAACCTTGTGAGTGAAGAGACGAGGTTGGCTAAATCCACCTTCTTTCTAGCCCAAAGAAATTGAATTAAACCTTTCAAACTTAAAATGTATCAAACTAACTTAAATTAATCAGGCAAACTTGGTCTACTTCCTAAATGTCAGACGTGGGAGAAAAAAAGACAAGGTTATATAATTCCTAAAAGAAGTGAAAATATTTTGATTTTAACTATAGTTTCAAAATAAAAGTACTTTTATAATAAAATAGGTTATGCCCTGCTGTATAAAAATACGGTAAATTAACTTTTTTATTTATTACAGATATTTCTGTTACTTGTTATTTAGTGAATTATTAGTCTAACCTAGAGTCCTTTTTCTGTTATTAGTTTGATTATGTTAGTTTCATAAGTTCTATTAAGTTTTTCTTCTTAACACTGGTACCAAAACCACAAATATGCACTCACACGCACAGCCATGAAACAAGAACCGTTTCAGTATAAAGACTATGGTGTGGGCAACATGTACTAACCTGAACCTCTGGATTTGGGAGATCCCAGTTCTGGAACACAGAAAAAACAAAATGGATTATACAAAAACACATAGACAGACAAAAACGCAAAGACAGAGGTGATTTGAAAAATTATAGAAGGAGATCTAGTTTCCCTGTTTTTGGAGAAAGCATTTTGCAGGATACCGTGTTCTGTTTTGTTGGTAAGAATTGGTACAGTAAACTGTTTTGATGTAAATTCCACATTGGTTTTCACTTAAACATTTTTGTGGTAGTTTTTGTAATAATCCTAAAAAAATCAACAACAATGTTCTTCTAAATTTTGCTAACAAATCACTCTCTTAAACATATATATAGACAAAGTACACAAAAAAACAGTGTGATCCGAAGTCAAAAGAAAAATAATCTTAGTTTAATTTTTCTTTCAGTCAATCCCTGTGTAAAAAACACAATTACAAATAAAGTCTGTTTATTGTTGATTGTTCACCACTTCGTAACATCCAAAAGTTTGAACAAGGAGAGCGAGGACGAGATATTATGGAGAAATATTTGGACAGAAGAGAAGAGAAAAATATCTATAGAAAGTACCCTCAAAAATCAAAAGATTAAATTGAAACTATTGTCTAAAACATCTTTTAGTTTTTTTATCAGACGCTTTTAAAGTCCTGATTTATTGGACAAAATCTGATGAAGTGATGGAGCAGCCGACTCACTGGCTGACTGAACAGCTGACGAAACAATGAAGCTTTACTTATTGATGCCCTGAAAGAATGAATAAGAATGACTGACTGGCTGGGATATGGGGCCCACAGTGCATACTTCCCTTTATGTGTCCATCTCAGTAAAGAGATCAAAGCAGGTGCTGAAGTAGCTGGTACCCGCGCCTGTCTCCTGGCAACGTGAACAAGAACTTAATGTTCACTGAAAGCCTATAGTTTTTAAACTCAAATGGAAGAAAACTCCTGCAGATATATTTTTTGTCCCAGTAAATCTCTATATCCAATTAAAAACACACTTATTTACTTGTGTTTGTCAGCGATGGTTGGCTTTTTTATATGTAAAAAATACGTTCCAAAAATAAAAAAAAAGATCAACGATAAGATATTTATTATATTTTTCTTTTTAAATCATATTGTGACCACTTGAGTAAAATATTTGCATAAAATAAAGTTTATATACGGACTTATTTTTGCATATCAACAATCCAACACCTAGTACATACACCCTGAACCAAAACCAAAACATGTGCTTTTTTAGTTCTAATGCTCTACTAATCTGGGAGAAATTCACAGAAAACTGTAAAAGTTCAGAAACCATCAGCTGCTTTAAAAATAGATTTAAAAACGCATTTGTTTAGGTTTACAAACAAACAAACTAATATTTATTATATATATATATATATATATATATATATATATATATATATATATATATATAAAATCTTTTTTCTATCTTTCCTATCTTGATCTTATCCAGATCAATAAAACCAGGTTGATAACACAATGCAACGAATGTTAAGTCTGGAATCTAAAATACGATTCTTCTAAAATCACAAATTGCAAAATAGATTTTTTTTTCAAATTAAAATTTTTTTTTCTCAAGATTTCAAGATTCAAAACAGTAAATCTCACCAGATTTGATTTTTTTCCAAATTCCCAATAAAGCCATTCTAAAGCTGTAATCAAAATCTTTTTCCCCGGCAGATATTTGTAAAGAGCTCAAGCTTAAAAAGATGAAGCAGGAGGTAGAAACTTAATTTGGATAGACTGATGAGTGTCAATATATAGATCAACAAATGGCAAAATAAAATAAAAGACAAAAAAGATTAATAGATGACTGGCAAGCAGACGAGTAAATTACTGGGATTAATCCATGAACAAATATACTGGGAAAATGTAGACTAAATTAATACATGAAAAGACAAAAAAGGATAGTTAGTTGAATGATTAATGGATGGACAAAAAATAGGTTTGGCGGTTGGGATAAACATGGTGAAGGATGGATGGATTAGTTAATGGATAAGACAA
>JAGKQL010002899.1:0-28134 GCA_018398635.1 Cyprinodon brontotheroides | reverse complement strand
CTCTCCCAGAGCTTCAGGCCAGAGACAGGTTTCCAGTGAGGCAGCTCACCCAGAGCTTCAGACTAGCGACAGGTTTCCTGTGAGGCACAGATAAAGGAGAGATTAGAATCTGACCTCACACTAGAGACAACTAAGATTCTTTCAGTAACAGAGGTTCAGGTTGCTAACCAAACTAAGATCAACACTGCGGCATGGAAGCAAGGTCTGGCAGGTGTTTATAAAGGGAAGGTCTCCTAATGAGTAGATGCAAATCAGGTGTGCTGGAAGACTCCAGCCCTAGGAGACCCACGGCGCACTCTGCTGGAGACCGAGGGTAATCTCCAGATCCCAACAGTAACTCCAGTCCTAAAAGACAACAACAAAGAGCAGAAGAGGATCCTCGGCGCCCTCTGGTGGGCAAGCCTGAGGATCCCAACACCAGGCATGTGAGTAAAACTAGCAGCAGTTCAGCGGACATGAAGAATGAACGTTAGCTGGCCCGCGCTGATGACGACATACACGCTGCTTTGTTTTTAAAAGATATAAATATAAAAAATATAACCATGTCTGGATGACAGTGATTCGCCTACATGTTATGAATGCTGGTGTACCATAAATAATAAATTATCAACAGTTCAGTTTGTGCTTTCAAGTCATTTGCCCATAGGAATAACCTAACAGAATATCTTCAGAACGGCTCCAAATGGCACAAGACTCATATGGGTGAGTAGAACATTATGTAATAACGTAAAATCAAGGGCCCAATGTAAAAAAAAACGGAGTTCCCCTTTAATAATTCTGAAGAGGAAGCTTACTGTTGTCCATAATTTTCTTAACTTTATGAAGAATTCTTCTTTATAAAATATTCTCCAGAGGTTCTTCAGGTGTTCCTAGAACAGAGCTGGCCTTCTTTATTAGCTTGTTGAGCCTTTTTAAGTCATTAGCTCTAATACTGTTACCCCAGCAGATCATGGAAAATGAGATTACACTCTCAGAAGCCCACAGAAAGGGATCCACATCGCCCTCTGGAGGGCAAACCTCTGGATCCCAACACTCTCCGCAACAGACTTTGAAGACATACAGCATCTTTCTGTAAATGTCGAATCACCCAAGCTTCCTTAGTAAAGTAAAATCTGCTCTGTTTCCTCCTGTATTCACAGTTGCGTCTCCAGTCGACTTTGTTGTCCAAGTGAACAACAAGGTATTCATACTCCACAACCACCTCCACTGCTTCTCCCATGATGTTAATAGGTTTCAACTTGTTCCTGTTTCTTCTGAAATCTACAATTGTCAGGAAATGGGAAAGAAGCACCCAGTATTCAGGGAAGACAGACAGTTAGAAAAATTTAAAGCGTTCTTTAAAAAAAAAAAAAAAAATGCAAAACAGAAGCGGGATGTGTATCTGCAGCTGCTGCAGTGGGGACCCACCCATCACTGGAAACTCTGGTTGGAGAAAAACACACTTAAGAGACCATGATAATCTGATGGAGGATGATCCATGACAGTCAGTTACCTGGTTTGACAGTTCAGTCCACCTCCATAAAAGGACTAGGATTCAGCCGGAGGGCTGCCAATCAGATGCGGCGGGCACCACCCAAAGTGAACCAGATGCTGCAGTCCTGGAGGGCAAACAGGAGTCCATTCAAGGTCAGGGGAACTGATCAGAACAGGAAGGCTTGGAGGTCTAGATGTCTGAAGCCTGTTCAGGGATACTAATAAGAACAGGAACAGACTGGTCCAGGTTTCCAAGAGTCCACAGAGTGTTCAGGCAGAAAGTTAATATGGGAACAGGCAAGCTCAATATTTGAGAGGCAGAACAGGTGAGGATAACAGGAACACTGTGGTATGCTAAAAACTCGCTCTCTCCACTGAGCAAAGACAGGAACAGGGCACACTTAGTGGATAAAGACAGAACATTATCAGGAAAACTATGAAACACTAAAAATCTCTCTAACCACTGGCCACCGAGAACATGAACTAGAGCTTCAATAACAATTTGAAACTCAATGATCTGGCCCCGATAGCTGGGACTGAGCCAGCGTCTATACAGTCTATATCAAACCTCATCTAAGAACCAGAGAGATATCACTGTGCACAGAACTTTGACCAGCACCTTCTGGTCATAGGATGTATCCCCACTGTTCTACCAAAGAAGTGCTGAAAAAATGCTCTCTGTATGCACCTTGAAGCTCTATCCCTTCTGTTCTTTTTTCCTGAAAAGAGATCACACAGGACAAACTCTTTAAATAACACTTCATAAATAATATTTCTTAAATAACTGTGAGACATAACAACAGATTCTGATAGAAATTGTAATCTTACTCAGATCAGAGAAGTTGCTCAGAGTTTACAGAAGGCAGCTGCTCACCTCCGGACTCACCTCTCAGGAAGTGGCCCCGAATAACAGTTAAAAAGTCATTTTATATATTATCTCCAGTATGCCACATCATCACATCATACAAATTAGCAGATGAGTAGACATCCATGGCTCCAGCCTATCAAAATATTACACTTTGTTGTTAGCTGAAGGACACTGCTCTCATTCCATTCCCAAATCTTTACCATGTACAAATGAAGATGATAACTGTATATCCACTATATACACTAGAGGGTGCTACTGCTGCTGTTGGTGAGACGTGTCGTGTTCACTTCCTGTTTGATTTACTGAGAGTTGTTGCTGTCCAGACGATCTCCATCTGAAGTTATGTTTTCTGTGAGGTGTTGTTGGTCTCTGTCTCTCGATACACTCTCGCCTGTGTCCGACCTTTCAGACATTTCAAAATCTTTTTCTGAATCTTACATCGTAGCATGGCATAAACAATTAATGTTTAAAGTTTGAAGAACAGCTGCTTGCTTCTGATGATTTCCTTTAGCTAACCAATAGGTGTTTGCGTTATATGACTTATCCAATTACACTCTGCTGATGAAGGTTCTCAGTCATCCAGGTCATAGTCATTCCTAAAAAATTCAAAAATTGAATGTCTGGATCCCAGACATTTGAATTGAGAAAGCTTCCTGGAGAGGTGGCTTAAACATCTTCAAATCTTGGAAACCAAGTCCAGTGGATATTTTGAATTTTTACAGAATCCAATTACACTTGTTTTCACTAGATGTGGATGGCGCCAATGATCTGCATTGGATGGCGCACATGATCTGAAATAAATATTTATAAACATTAAATCAGGGGTATTGACCAGTAAAGGTCCAGGGACATTTTTAATTATTTTAACACTGAAATAAAATGAGGTATTTATGCATTCATGTTATACATTGAATAAAAAAATAAAATAAATAGAAATAGCCAAAAATTGCATCCCGTGCTATCTCAGAGGAGTTTACACTTGTATGACTGTATTCCTGTATATCGATCAGTAGTTAAATGACAAGGGTCAGCTAATGCAAATTCTGCCTGTAAAACAATGACAGCGAAATTGTGGCTGTCTGATCCGAAGCCTCATTTAGAGCTTTTAAAGAGGCTTTTGAAAAACTTTGATAATTTGCTGCTGTAATATTATAGATTTTTTAGAATAAAAAGCTAGCAGATGTGCCTAATCAAAAAATAACAGAAATACAATTATAGAGCATTCAGTACTATAAGAAAGCCCACACTGTTTCTGAATAAATACATTACTGTATGAATTAAGTTCCCTTTTCCTTGAAAGTATGAAAGTATGCTCCTGAATGCACCATAGCTATCGGACGCTCATGAATGCATCACACTGGTCTGTGAACGCTGGTCTGTGACGATTCACCTTTGATTTTCCACTTAAGACAAAGCTTTGCAGTTTCCAAACGCACGTTGGCTATCACTGCTTATTGTTGTGTATGAACAACAAGAGACTACAACAAATTAATCAGCCGCACCTCGGACACAATCTTTGGATTTATTGTTATTCAGAACACTGCACCGCGGTCCGCTAATCCATGACCTCTGCATTAAACTGAAGCCAAGAGTAACGAGCAACGTTTATTTTAAAAATGTAAGGAATAGAAAGTACAGATACTTGTGTGAAAATGTAATGAGTAGAAGTAAGAAGTAGAAAGAAAAAAAAGAGTAATGGAGTAAAAGTATAGATACCTGTGTTTACTTAAGAACAGTAACAGCATTTTTACTGCTACTTGACACCTCTCATCTTCTTGAGCTTCTCTACTGTAGCCCACTTTACCCATCCAGACAGTGTCTTGCTCCCACGACCAAAATGTAATAAATTAGCAAAGATTCCCCAAGGCTAAGTCATGATAATCTAATTGAAATCAAAAATAATTCCAATTGGGGAAAAAGGAAAATTATTAAATGTGGTCTGTTTAACATAAGATCTCTTTCCTCTAAAAGTCTGCTACTAGTTAATGACTTGATTTGTGATAATCACATTGACTTATGTTGCCTTACAGAAACCTGGCTGCAACTAAGAGGATTATGTAGCAGCATAAATGAGGCAACTCCTTCAAGCTATTTAAATTTTCACATACCCAGAAGTTCAGGGCGCAGGAGGTGAGTAGCAAAAGCTTTTGAGTCTGACTTTACTGATTACCCCAAAGGCAGTTAATACCTATAACTCTTTTGAACATTTAACCCTTAATTTCCCTCATCCAAATCAAAGCAAGAAAACCTCTTTTTTTTTTGTAAATATTTTACCGTCCACTCATGGTCCTTACTCTGAATTTTTAGATGAGTTTTCAGGAGTTCCTTTCTGATTTGGTATTAAATACTGACAGGGTCATCATAGTGGAGGATTTTTAATATCCATGCTGACATTGAAGGTGATAGCTTAAGAACAGCCTTTAATGCTAGCTCTTAGACACTATTGGCTTTGTTCAAATGTAAATAGTCCCACACACTCTCATCTTCATACTTTGGATCTTGTGCTGACATATGTTATAGAATTGAATGTGAATAAATAACAGTATTTCCTCACAACCCCTGTCCTCTCTGACCACTCTTTAATAACCTTCTGTGTGATTACTTTAACAGAGTTCTCCTCCCACAAAAAAGGAGGTTTCACTTTAGCAGCTCATTATCAGATAGTGCAGTTTTTGTAAATTTTAAAGAATCTGTTTCACTTTCTCCTCTGTGTCACTGAGTTTGCAGCAGAGTGCAAAAGCTTAGCCTATTCCCCTTTTGATGCTTTTGTTGATGGGGTTGCTAGTCTTCCGCGACGCCTTAGACAACGAAGCTCCTTTGAAAATGAAAAACTTTAGGTGGAATAGAAAGCTTGCTCCTTGGTTTACCGCAGAGCTGCGACTTGGAAGCAAATGCCAGGAAACTGAGAGAAAAAATACGTCAGCTTTTCCACAGGCCCAAGTGGGAGTCCTTCCTAGTCTGGAAAAAAATGGTTTACTGCTGTATAAGAGGACCCCTTGTAAAGCGAAAGCAGCATACTTCTCCTCATTAATGAGAGTGGTATACATAACTGTATTTCTTTAATACAGTTGCCAACTCACCCAGAGCCATAGTTAAACCATTCATTCCACCTGCTCTTAGCAGCAATGATTTTATGGGGATTCTTTATAATAAGATTGATCTTATTAAAAATAAGATCATTAGCACTCCTCTATCCACAACTGGTTTGTCTCTGGAGGGTGGGGCAGCATCTGAGGTAGTCATGAAATCTGAACCAGGTTTAGACTGCTTCGATCCAGTTGAACTTTCAGAGTTAGCAAAACTATTGTCTTCATCTAAGCCTTCAACTTGTATGTTAGATCCAGTTCCAACCAGGTTATTTAAGGAGGTATTCCGTTTGATCTCCTCCATTTTAGATGTGATTAATCTTACAGGGATATGTACCAAAGGATTTTAAGGTTGCTGTAATTAAACCTTAAGAAACCGTCTCTTGACCCAGATGACTTGGTCAATTATAGACCTATATCCAATCTTCCTTTCTTATCTAAAATTCTTGAGAAAGTAGTTGCCAAACAAGTGTGCGATCAATTACACCATAATGAACTTTTTGAAGAGTTTCAGTCTGGCTTTAGAGCTCATCATAGCACTGAAACAGCTCTGGTGAAAGTCACTAATGATATCCTCATGGCCTCAGATAAGGGACTTGTATCTTTGCTCATCATGTTGGATCTCAGTGCTGCATTTGATACAGTTGACCATAATATTCTTTTAGAAACCATAATATTTTGTTGGAATAAAAAGCATCGTTCAGACTGGTTTAAATCTCTTTACCTATCCGACGATTTCTGCCTGTCACCAATGATAAATCTTCCCATGCTCAAATGTTACCTGTGGATTACCACGGTAGATCAGTGCTAGGACCAATTTTCTTAAGGTATTGAACAGCATGGGATTTGAATTCCACCGTTATGCTGATGATACTGGCTATATCTTTCCTATAAAATCAGATGTGAAGCTAACCATTACATAGATTACAGGCATGTCTTGAAGACATGCAAACCTGGATGACTCTTAACTTTCTCCTTCTGAATGCAGACAAAACTGAAGTTATAGTCTTTGGACCAGAATATTTGAAAAAGAAGCTGATTAGCCAGTCACTTCATTTGGATGGGATTAAACAGATTTCAGATCATAAAGTAAAAAATCTTGGTGTTGTTTTTGATCAGGACCTGTCATTTAAATCCCATATCAAAGAGTTTTCTAAAATGTCCTTGTTTCATCTGCGGAATATTGAAAAACTTAGAAATATCCTGTCAAGGGGTGATGCTGAGAAACTATTCCATGCCTTTGTTACTTCAAGGCTGGACAATTGTAATTCTTTACTATCAGGAAGTCCACAAACTGTAGTTAAAAGTTTCCAGCTGATCCAAAATGCTGCAGCCACAGTTCTGATGACAATTAAAAACAGAGATCATATCTCTCCTATCCTGGCTTCTCTTCATTGGCTTCCTGTTAAATCCAGAATAGAATTTTAAATCCTCCTTCTCACTTATAGAGCCTTAAATTGCCAAGCTCCATCTTATATCATAAGATTTAAGTTTGCCTACCGACGCAACCGCTCCACTGAGGACGCCATCTCTGCTGCGCTCCACCTGAGCCTGGCACACCTGGAGGAGAAGAACACAAACGTGCGGATGCTGTTCCTGGACTTCAGTTCATCTTTCAACACCATCATCTCACAGCATCTGATGGGAAAACTGGAACAGCTGGGCTTCAATACACCCCTCCACAACTGGCTGCTAGACTTCCTCATCAACAGACCTTAGTCAGTCCGGGTTGGACAGAATGCCTCTGATGATATCGGTCTAAGCAAAGGCTCCCCTCAGTGCTGTGTCGTGAGCCCCCTGCTGTTCACCCTGATGACACATGATTGCGTCCCCAGGTTCACCACCAATTACATCTTGAAGTTTGCAGATGACACCACGGTGGTGGGCCTCATCAGAGACGACAACGACTTGGACTTGTCATGCCCCAATCATGGGAACTGACAAAAATGGGAGACAGACAAGCAGATTCAAATGAACAATAATTTATTTTCTCCCAATTATTCAATTTTTAGAGCTGCTCAGCCAGTCAAAGAGGAGTGTGGATCAATGCTGCCTATTCCGGTCTGGTCTGGAGGCCAAATCAAGCAGAGAGAGTGACTGACTGGATGTCAGTGTTTAACAGCCATCAGGTGCTTTCAACTAGCAGCCCCTCTACCTGCTTCCTGAAAAGAACAGAAATCAAACTGTGAAATGGCGACACCTACTGAACAGTAGGGGATCGTCACAGACTACAGAGAGGAGGTGGAGCAGCTGTTTGAATGGTGCAAAGATAACAGCCTGATCCTGAACGTGGAGAAGATGAAGGAGATAATTTTGGACTTCAGGAAGAACCGGCCTAACCACGTTCCACTAGTCATCAACAGGTGAGCTGTAGAGGTGGTCAAAAGCACCCAATTCCTGCCCGTCATAGACACCCTCACCTGGGATGGAAACACCACCTCACTGGTCAAAAGGGCACAGAAGCGCATGTACTTCTTGCGGAGGATGAGGAGAGCCCACCTGCCCCCACCCATTATAACCACTTTTACAGAAACAGCATAGAGAGCGTTCTGACCAGCTGTCTCACTGTGTGGTGTGGAGGCTGCAGCGCCTCAGACTGGAAGAAAGTGAGGAGAGTGGTGAGACAGCAGAGAGGATCATGGGGGCTCCTCTTCCCTCCATTAAAGACATTTCATCCCAGCGCTGCGTGTCCTGAGCCCATAACCTCATAAATGACCCCTCACACCCCCACCATGAACTGTCCTCCCTGCTGCCCTTTGGGTCATCCAGGAGGGCAGCAGGAAGGACTTCGAGGCATTGGATGCAGGTCCAACAGTTTCTTCCACACTGCCATTAGACTGCTGAATGTTTTGTAAAATGTGTAATTGTATTTTATTTTATTATATTTATTATATTTTATCATTATATATTTAAAAAAATGAAATGTTAGAACTTTAAATTTATAGTCATGTGTTTATATTACTGTTTTATATATTTTTTACTATTTTTCAAGGCTCCAATAAAAAAAAAAGCTATTATATTCGAAATGCCCTTGTTTTACACTTGTTCAAAATACAAATAAATCTGGCTAAGTCTAACCATATCGTGAGATCCTTAGAGTGTTCCTATTTCCTTTAGCAGAGCACTTTGTTTCTCAATCTGCAGGTTTACTATTAGTGGTCCCTAGAATTTCTAAAATAGAATGGGAGGCAGATCTTTTAGTTATCAGGCTCCTCTTCTGTGGAACCAACTACCAGTTTTAGTCCGTGGGGCAGACACCCTGTCTACTTTTTAAGGCTAGAGCTTAAAACTTTCCTTTTGATTAAGCTTATAGTTAGAGTGGCTCAGGTTATCCTGAGCTATCTCTCTAGTTATGCTGCTATAGGCTTAGACTTTTGGAGGGACATAGGGACTCCTTTTTCATCATTCTGTTTCATTCTATCTCTATGCTCCCACTCTGCAGAATCTGTTAGTTTAATCTCTAACGTTCTGCTCTCTCTGCTTTTCCTCAGAGTAGCTTTGCCTGGTCTTTTCCTGTTTGGCTGTGCTGCTGCAATAATCACCCTTGTTTATAGATGTTGGAAATCGGCCAGTGTAGTCCTGTTTCTCTGACTGTGACTGGCTGGATGTGTTCTCTTCATTCTCTGACATAAGAGCTGGCTGGAGCTCGTCTGCTGGCTGTGTGTTTCCTGGGCGGGGCCGCCTTTACAGTTGCTTTTGTATCTCTGCTTCTGTCTGTTTGAACCCCAGTCGGCGCCGCGGCAGATGGTGGCTCACACTGAGTCTGGTTCTGCTGGAGGTTTCTTCCTGTTAAAAGGAGATTTTCTCTCCATTGTCACTACAAGCATGCTTAGTGTTAGGATTGCATTGAGTCAATGTGTCGATGCAATCCAACTTTTCTTTAAGGTATGAAAAACTTTGAATCAATTTGACGTATGATCTGGTGAACTGTAAAGTGCCTTGAGATGACATGTGTTGTAAATCGGCACTTCATAAATAAACTAATTAAACTGAATTGATATTTCGGCTGGGTATTAGAGAAATCAAGAAGATATGGTGGAAATCATATGAAATATCTCAATTAGTAGCTTCAGATTAAATGCTGGGAATCATTTAATAAATGTAAGTTATTAGTTTTATATTTAAAACAATTATTAGCATCTCAAACTATTTCAAAAATCTTAATGGCATAGAGTTCATAGTGATGTCAGTTAACATTTAATAATATAAGATTACAAATGTTGCAAAGCCATATCAGCAACTATGATGATTAAGGTTAATAATGCTTTGTTGATCCCAAAATGTGTGTTGCCATCCAAGGATTCAGCCCAAGTTATGACGATCTCGGCACTGGTGCTGGCTTAATCTCCAACTCTACACACCTGCTCACTCCACCCTGCCTGCTATTATCACTAATTAGGGTTCCCAGTGCCAGATCGTCTCAAACCAACTATTGAGTACCTTCCAGCATTTCTACATTTTGCCTGCCTACCTGTTACCGGACCTGTTTTTGCCTTTTTCACCGAGCCTGCCTGATCCCTTATCTGATCCTGTCTGCCTGCCCTGAATCCAAACCAGATCTGCCTCTGGACCGCTGCATCAGTTCTGGCTTTGATTGCCTGCCTGTGAGCCTGAACCCCACTCAGTCAGTGAGTAACCGAGTCTGCCTAACTCATCTGTTTCTCTCAACCTGCCAGTTAACGGACTCTCGATCGGACCTGGACCTCTCTTCTGGATTGCCCCTCTGTACCTTTGCTTGGACCCCATCTCTGGAATCTATAAACAAACTGTCTCTGGAGCTCATCGGCCTCAGTCCTCAGCTAACCATCCGCAGCTCAACGGCCACTGCTTCCACAAGCCCCTTCCTCGTACGGACTCCTGCCCCGGACCCAACACGGAGCCAATCGCCCACTCTGAGACCCAGTAACAGGTTAGTGGTCCAGCCTCACTCCCTCTCTAATTCTCCTATCGGTCTCCGCCAGGTGGCGTCAATTGTTTACCTCGGGCGCTGTGCATGGTGGGAAAAACCACCATATTAGGCGTAAAGTCAAGATAAACCACACGCGGCTTTCTTCCATTATTTGCAGAAATGACACCGATGCGTGTTGTGTGAGGCTGCCAGTCCCGGTGTCTGCCAGGTAGTTATCCCTCGCGAAAATTTGTATCCCCTCGTCGGGATCGGCGCACGGAGTAGGGAAGAACAACCCGAAGTTAACTCCACTTCAATTCCAACGCAGCAGAACTTGAAATTTGAAAGGTTTTATCGCGGCATGAAAGTTGAGCTTTACTGTTTTATTCTTTACTTCACATATTTATAGCAGAATATAAGCCAGTGATATTGATCTAAAACTAATAATAAAACACAAACGTTGGTTGAAAGCTGGTGCGTGACAGCAGTGTCTACTCACTCCCTCTGAAAGCAAACAGATCCTGTTCTTTTTCTCACATTCATTAAAAAATCTCTCATTGTTTCACAGTGTCCAAATGTTCTGCTCCCATTTGAAAACTGTTGTAAAACCGTATACTTTGGTAATAAAAATGAAATAGAAAATGGAGTGCACGTTGTAATCATTAAAGACCATATGCCAGAACTGGCAATATGGGATAAAATAAAACCTGCTGTAATCTGTTCCCCCTGCCCAAATCAGGCAAAAAAAGGCCCTGAGTTTTTCTATTTTTGGTTTATAAATATCTTTTATGATGACAATCCAACCCCTGAACTTTGGAGTAGATTGACCTTATTTCTTAAAAGTTATGGGAACAAATTATAGCAGGCCACCTGCTATAATCTGTTCCCCCTGTCTAAATAAAAATGACAAATCTGGGACCTTTTTTGCCTGATTGTAGCAGGTGGTCTGCTATAATCTGTCCCCCTTATAACTTTAAGAAATAAAGGCCTAAAGTTTCATAGGGGTTATTGTCACATGCTTATACCAAAAATTTCAAAAGCTGGGGCCTCGCCCATTGATTTAGACAGGGGAAATTATAGCAGGTGGCCGTTATAATATTCCCCATGCAAATCTACCTGCTCAAGGCTATCATCATAAGATTTACAAGTATACGGTTTACAACAGTTTTCAATGGGATGAGAACATTTGGACACTGTGAAACAATGAGAGATATTTTTTAATGAACGTGAGGAAAAGAACAGGGATCTGTTTGCTTTCAGAGGGAGGAGTAGACACTGCTGTCAGCGACCAGCTTTCAAGCAAACGTTTGTGTTTTATAATCAGTTTTAAATCAATATCACTGGCGATATTCTGCTATAACATGTGAAGTAAAGAATAAAACAGTAAAGCTCAACTTTCATACACGTAAAACCTTTCAAATTTCAAGTTCTGCACGTTGGAATTGAAGCGGAGTTAAGTCGGGTTGTTCGTCCTACTCCGTGCGCGCTCCCGACGAGGGGATACAAATTTTCCCAGGGATAACTACCTTGGCACGACACCGGTACGGTAATTTCGCATTCTGCTTACTTTTTTCCATATAGTCAGAGAAACAAACTCAATCCTTTAGTCCTTCGTTTAGCTATGCTGCGGTTGTTTACACTACGCCTTTACGCCAAAAATGGCGTCTTAGCATCAAATGTCACGTCTCTGACGTTCTCTTATGGCTCCACCTTATGGCCAATCTGTGTATTGCTTACTTGGCATCATCTGGGGGCGTAGATGTGTCAACATGACCACACTTTGAATTTCACTATATTAATAATATGTTTTATTCATTCGCATCCTGATCCTCCACTTTAGATGACAACAACTTATTTTATGTAAACATGTGATACTGCATTATTAGAAATACATTAAGGTTAAATTTTGTGTTCAGGCGTTCTGATCTTTTTTTATTTTCATGCTTTACTTCCATTTTTTTATCAAAACAAAATAAATATTTGTGCTAAATATAGTATCACTCTCCTTTGTTCCTCTGAAAAATATTGCTAGTTAAATTATTGTTTTTTTCCCTCATACAGTATATTTACTTGTTAGGTAAAGGCTTCCCCAACGATCTGGCACAACCTTGTTCAGAGGAAGGTAGGTGCAGGGCAGAAGCAGAGTTCAATTTACTTCACCCTGACCCAACATGTTTGATTGACTCTACAATGATCAGGCTCTACAGACCATTCAAGGCCTGGTGAACATTACAAGGAGGTATGTGTGAAGTGAGTTTTAGTGATGAAACCCCCCCATGGGAAGTAGTTGAGCAGTCACAGGATTGATGTTTTATGCAGGCCATTTGGTCATTGTTACAATTAGGTTAAAGATAATGTATTTATTTATTTATTTCCTTTTGTTGGTTGAAGAAGATGGCCCCGCCGATGGAGGGAGATTCTCATCCCACGTAAACATATTACTGGGATCTTAAAAGAACAGTAGATCTGATTTCAAAAGAAAGGATTTCGATTTTATAAATCTAGTTGTGATAGTTTAGTGTTAAAATAAACCGACTTCAAGAATCTTTATTGTCATAATGTCATCTTATTATATATATATATATATATATATATATACACACAGATATATATAATATTATACACCATCAAATGATACTTAGATTTATATTTTATATTAACCAAAACAAAACTCTCTATATAAAAGCATATGGAGGTAAAAACTTAAATTACCAAGGAGAATAACATTTTTTTTAAATAAGGCCAAATTAAAATAGCAGTAAATCATAGTTCAATTTATTACATACATTTGAGGTAACTCACATAATATCATCCCAAAACTTTTGTCAACCACAATTTACACTGCAATTGAAATTTCACTTTCAGTACAACCGTTTATCACAATACGTCACATATATTTTGAATTCTTATGGCTTGCACGGTTCCCACCGTTTACCTGGCTCCCCAGGTCCCAGGTGGTTACCTATAGCGCTGCCTTTTATTTCTGTGGTAAGATAGGAGCCACATTGAAGGAAAGAGGAGGAAAAAAGCATATTTCATACTTTATCCTTGACAGGATACAGTTTGAGATATCAAAAAAACCCTCTGCACAAGAAAAGCACATGTAACACAAGACAGACATTTCAGCAGAGGGTCACATCGAAGGTCTCTTTGAAGTCAATCTGACAGATATAAACGATTCACACTATTTGATAAGATGTTTGTTTGTTTCTGGTAGAGAGGTGAGTAGCTCTTCTGTTACCTTTCACCATCACATCCAGGGGAGATAGATAAAGGGGGCAGGTCAATCCAGAATAACACTTATCGATGTTTTGAGAGCAGGCTGCACAGGAATTTCCTTCTAGCCTTGAGTCTTTTTCTTGCTGGCTCTTTTTGTGGTGAAATCCAATATTCCAAATGTGTTTGGGCTTTTCCTCCTTTGAAGCGAAAGCGCCATCCAAGATATTGTTCCATCTCACCTTTGAGTTCAACCATCTGCAGCCAGCCTGGGCGCTCAATCGCACTCCAGTACAGCTCAGCTCCCGTCGGTAACAGCCTTTGTGAGAATCAGCAACAACAAACAAGCCTGATGCAATGCCCAAATTGTCACATATCCTCTGTAATTGAAGATACATCAGGTATCCTCCAAATCCTAAAGGAGGAATCCGGTATCATAAAACCAAAAATCCTCACATGTTCGGGATATCCCCTCCAATGACAATCGTTGTGAAACACACCATCCCTCCACGCCTTCCAGGAGTCCATGGTGTATCCTACAAAAGTAAGTGCCAGCTTGGGGAAAGGATGTGTCCCTTTTCCCTGTCTTACAGTTGAATAAATTTGATCAATTGCATTGAAGACCAGCGACCATATACATTTTTTGAGTTTGGGTGGTATGAAGAGAGAGCTCAGAAAAGACAAGACACAGCAAAGCAGGGACAGGCAGGGAGGTGGTGAGTAGCAGGAAACTTAACGCCTCCAATAGTCAGAACAAATCCAGAACAGAGTCGAACGCGCCAGGTTTGGTTCACAATCAGGCAGAACAAATCCTGCAGGAGCCCTAAAATGGCTTAGACAAGCAGATCAGAACGGGGACAGGCAGGCTCAGAGGCAGAACGGATCAGGATCAGGCAATCAGAAGCACTTAGATCAGGGGTAACCCAATCAAAAGTCAGCGGGATCGGAATAAAGAAAATTATCAACTGTGGAAGCTCATTGGTAGAATTCTCTTATGACAGAAAGAAGGACACCTGAACATGATTCACATCATTTTGTCCTCCAGAGGGGGGGGGGGATTTATTTACAATTCGAATACCTACAGCTGTCTTAAACACTTCATAAGTTCAGCGCTACATCGTCAGACATATCAGTTTTCCCCCAACTCACATTTCATCTCAGGCTGTTTTATAGTCTCAATATTGCACTACCTAGATGCACATGCACAACGGAATATTATGTCGAAATCTTAGTAGAATTCACGTGTGCTGGTCAAAGCCAGAGGTTGCTCTGACACTGGAAATAATGTTTATACAGACGTTCTCAGTTTGTGCCAAAACCTCTTAATATATCATCTAATTGTGTATAAATCAGCCATTAGCCACCTAGGATTCAAACTCCCCATCAACAATCTTTTGTTGCTAAGTAAGTATAAGGCCACGAATAAGGCTATATAAGGCAGTACAGCTGCTTCTATACAACCAGTAAAGGTCCAAAGACATTTTTTATGATCTGTTGTTCATTGCGGCCCTCGGTTTATGCGCGAGGTGTTTATGCATTGATGTTATACATTGAATCTTTTTTAAATAAAAATAATAAAAAAATAGTGTAATTTTTTTCCATTTTAAAAATCTAAAATTGTTTTTTGATTCACAGATTTTAAAACAATCTTATTATCATATTATCATTCACCCCAGGAGGGAGAAAAACACATGCAGAAATGAATGCTCACTTTAATACTAATAGCTATAAAAATCTCCATCAGCATCCAGCAGGGCGGTTTGATTGAGATGAGAAATCTTCGTTTCCTGGCCCGTTAGCTGACCAATAATTTGCATCCAATCTTAAGTAAACAGTGTTAGGTTTCAGGAAATGTATGCACCATGTTCTAATTTGTAGGTTACCGATTCGTTGTTAATATATTTTATTTTGACAAACTGGATCTTCCTCGGCCATTCTTTTCCTCTGTGCAATAGCCGGATCTTTAACTTGGCCTGCGATCCCCGCCAGTATCACTCTTTGAGTATGTTTTGCTCAACCTGCTGCTGTGAAGCAGGATTCTCCACCATGAACAGAATCAAAAATAAATACGGATCCAGGCTCATGCATGAGCAGGTTGATTTGTGCTTGAGAATTGATTTGTCTCCATTCAAACCCAGGTTTAAAGCCTTGCAGGGCAGCCTAAAGCCCACTGCTCTCATTAAGACCTAAAAACAGTCAGTTCAGGGGTTTTAAAAAATATGTGAATCAGGAAATTGTCTATAGGCTATACCAAACTGTTCACTTGAGATTTTAAAAGGGAAAGATTTTCTATTTTTTTATTTAAAAATTCAATGTATAACATGAATGCATTAATACCTCATTTTATTTCAGTGTTAAATTATGTTTAAAGTAAATGATCATTAAAAATGTCTCCGGACCTTAACTGGTTGATGATTTTCTTTTTTCGGACCCTGCTGATTTTTTGTTGGTTACCTCTGGCTTAATGTTTATAAATATTTCTTTCACATCATGTGCCCATTCAATGCAGATCATTGGCTCCATCCACATCTAGTGAAAACAAGTGTAATTGGATGAGTCATATAACGCAAACACTCATTGGTTAGCTAAAGGAAATCATCAGAAGCAAGCAGGTGTTTTTCAAACTGTAAACATGAATTGTCTATGCCGTGCCACAATGTTGGATTCAGAAAAAGATGCAGAAATGTCTGAAAGGTCAGACACAGGCAAGAGCGTATCGGGAGATGGAGACGGAGACCAACAAGACCTCCCTCATCCTTGGCCCTATCTCAAAGAATTTTTAAAATAGTCGAAAAATTGAGCTTTCAATTCATATAGTGGCGTCTGGCGGTTTTTCATAAAGGTGTCAACAATGGGCGGTGAGGTTGCTTGAGGACCCAGATGCAAAGAGAAGTGAAGCAGAGATGAGTTCTGAGAGGTTTAATTGCAGACCAAATAGCAGTAGACGCAGAAATCCAGAAATCCAACTTAAAATATAAAACAAACCAAAATCATGGAGACATCAGGGGAAAAAACGGGTCTGAGGAGCCGGGGAGAGACGAGAAGAATAAACAATACAGCTAGAAGAAGGAACCAGCACTGAGTGACTGCAGAGGTGGAGTATTTAAGGAGAACCAAACAAAAGGTTGGACTAACGAGCTGAATGGGGAGCAGGTGTGGGTGGAACTGGCAAGAGGGAATCCAAGGGGAAAGAAAACAATCACAAGGGGGCAACAGAGAGTAACTAAAGAATACTTGAAGATCATGGAAAATAAAAACAAAACAACTGATAACAGAAAACTCAGAGTCACAACAAATAAGAACCATAACAAAAGGTTACTTTATACTTTTATATTTTAAGTAGTTCTTGGAGCTCATATTTTTTCACTTTTACTTGAGTAAAGAGGTCAAGTTGATACTTCAACTTTTACCAGAGAATTTTTAAACTGCAGTATCTATACTTCTACCTAAGTAACAAATGTGTGTACTTTTGACACCACTGCCTGTAGGAAGACCAAATGTGCATGACCCTTTATTAGTTTAGAAAATATTTACTCCTCTTCATAGAATTTAGGACACATCTTACAAATTACAGGATAGGAAACTATCCTTAAACTATCGTGCCATGTAACATCTGAGTGCTTTTAGATTGGGGTTGAAAGACAGCTGTTGAACTGCTCTGAACTGCAGCAAACAAACAACCAAAATAACTTGTTAGATTAACAAATAAACAACAATATTCACCGGGACCTTCAGAAGTCCTTGTGAATACAACCATGAAAAAATATAACTTTGAAAAGGTGGTTGTAAAGCAGTAGGGCTGGGTATTGATAGTAACCTCACAATTCAGTTTGATTTGGATTAATTTTTGTTGCGATTCGATTCAATCCGATTCAATAAATTAAAATCTCAAATTTTAATGTGTCTATGTTCAGTTGGAAAAAAGTACAAAGACAAATGATTGAAGTTAAAGTGGACATTTAATTGATATTTTCTTGCTTATGTAAACATATGAATGAGCAACTAAACATGAAATCTCACAATTCAAGAACTTTTCACAATGTGCATACAGGAGATTATCAAAACATTGTTGTGTATAAACAATATAAAATCACATCAGTAGCTTATTTGAGCATATTTATGCAGATTTAAACATACATATCAGGTTTGCATTAATCTTAATTGCACCGAAAATGTTCAGTGCTTGTAAACATTCTTAGTTATTTAAAGGGATAGTTTCGGTATTTTTTGACATGGGAATCTGTATGGCATCCCCATCACCAGTGTCCTGCAATCGCGTGAGCTTACCCCCGGCGCCCTGTGAGCAGAGTTAATAGATCAGTTTTGGTCAAGCGAAAGTAGTCCGCAGGTTTTAGGAACAGCCGAAATAAAACTTTTCTCTTCCCAAAACATTATGTGTTCAAAAGAGTGATATTTTCGCATCCCAAAACATTGTAGTGGAAAAAGTCACACGTCGTTATCAATTGGTCCCATTTTTCTCTAGCTCGTTGATTGAATGCAGCGCGCATTCATACGCACAGTCAGACGAGCCAAACAACAGCGTATGTCTCCCCTCCAATGTTTTCGTGAGGGAGGCATCACTCTTTTGAACACATAATGTTTTGGGAAGAGAAAAGTTTTATTTCGCTGTTCCTAAAAACCCGCCGGACTACTTTTGGCTTGACCAAAACTGGACGATAACTCTGCTCACAGGACGCTGCCAGGGGTAAGTCAGTGTGATTGCATGCCGCTGGTGATATGGATGCCATACAGATTCATGTCCAATACCGAACTATCCCTTTAACATTTAGTGATAAACTTCTTATTTTGAACATACCTGTAACTACATTTCCCGATTCCTGGCTACAGACTAAGAGGCTACATGCAGATTTTTGTTCAGAAAAAGCAGCTGATCCACATGTTCAGATCAAATTGCTTCTCTAGGTTGTGACTATGCATCCTGCTCTTGAAAATATCCTTTCAGCAGGCACACTACCTGGCTGGGATGCAGAGGGATGCTCTCTCCACCAATGAAGTGGATTTGTGGAGAGTCACAGTGGTTTTACCTCTTTATAACGCATCACCTCATCTAATGCCTTCGTATCTCTTGTTCTGGTCACTGCTAGTGGAGTTTTATATGAGCTTCCAAAGAGATCAGCCAGAGCACGAGAGTCCCTTGCTTTCTTTGATTGTGGTCCAGAAGGGTCACCAGGGGTTCAATTATCTCATCTTCTACATCTATCAGCCCTCTCTGGTGCTGTTGCAAAAAAATTATATAAATAAAAATTACATTTCATTAATAAAGAACAGATTTATAATTTGATATAATTAATTGGATATGCATTTTGGGGTTATAAATGTGAAATAAATATAGTTCAATTTCTTTCCTGGTGAGTGTTTAAATAATTACAGGTTAATTAGCATTCCATTTGACAGCAAGAAAAAAAATTTTTATTATAGTGTGAATTTTATCTTTATTAAGTACTCAATGAGCTTTTAACAGTGGCTAATTCCTTGGTGAGAGCTACAAGATGTGTGAACACTTCCTCTCGCTCAGCTTTAGGGTTGCAATGACAGACAGAGTAGAGGTGCTTTTCTGAGACATCACTATGGTGGCTTTCTTTAATGGCTTAAGAGCCTGTACAATATCCTCTGCTGCCATAATAATAATTAGATTACTTTATTAATCTCACACTGGAGAAATTCACGTCTGCATTTAACCCATCTCCTTGAGGAGCAGTGGCCTGTGCGGCCCCAAGGGAGAAGTTTGGTGTTAAGGGTCTTACTCAAGGACCCAGGGTGAGTAAGGCAGCAGAGACAGCTGGTTGTTGTTCCAAGAATCTGTCCAGCATGTCTAAAGCACTGTTTCACCTCGTAGGGACATCAGTTATTAGTTTGTGCTGCGGAAGGTCCAACAACCTCTGAATCTTTCTGAGGGCAAGACAGGCCAAAGTACTTTGATGAAAAAAAGCAGAGATGCATCTTACTTTGCTCAGAAGCCGTGTGACTGCAGCAGTTTTAAGAGCTGACTGTGAAGCCAAATTAAGCACATTGGCAAAACAGCCAACATGTACTGTAAGAGGTCAGTGAGATAGACAGCAACTACCATGTTGGCAGCTTTATCTGTAAAAACAGCGACTATTTTACCACTAAAGCCCCATTTATTTTTTACCTCCATCAACATGTTCACTATGTTTCTCCCTCTATGATTTCTGTGAAGCCGTCTGGTCTGAAGAACATTTGAAACCTGGTGGGAAGGAAATGGATCCAATTTTCTTTTGGGTATATAAAGGTGTTTAGGTGTATTTTGCTTTGTTTCTTCTTTGCTCTTATTTAGCATACTCAGAACAAAGTTAGTTTACAAATTCACTAGCATGTTCTTCTGATAGTCTCCTGACGTTTGAGTTTAAACTATTCTTTAAATTCAACAAACTCAATCCAAATTAATCCATTCTTCCATTCTGACAGTCTGGATTTCGGTCTAAATAACTTTTAAATATGTCATCTCCACACACAATTGTTGTAATGGCTATGATTTTATAAAGTTAATGGGATTTATACATTGTGATTTTGTAGTTTTTGTGGAACCCAAGGACACAGGCAACTACTTTCAGGGAATTTAGGGAGATCTGAATAAAGAATGATTAAAGAAAGGAACCTCAAGGTCCTGGAGTGGCCTAGCCAGTTTTCTGACCTGAACATAATCAAATGCTGACAATCTGTATTACCCAGTGGCAGCCAAAACTCTAACCCACACAGAAAAAAACATGTAAAAAATGATTATTTTGCATGTGAATGTGCAATATTCCATGCAAACGTTTACCTGCTGTGAGAATTGGCAGCAGTCCCACACATTTTCGAAGTTTACAATAACAACTTAAAAGCAACAAAAACGTACCCAGCTCCCAACTTAACCAAAGAGATCTGACTGTTCATTTAATTTAAACAAAAGGAGGATCATATATATTTTTTGCTTAACAGTGTTTTGCTTTTAAGCTTTATTAAGCCACCATAGGGTCATTTATTAATTTTCTCTCTTGGAGCAGATTTTGAATGCTGTTGGTTTTACAGCCATTTTATATAGACACATTTGCCTATTTAACCAGAAAGTTGGATATAGACATCAACATCTGGCTCCCTGTGGATGGGAACCACCTACTAAACATTACATGGACTCTCAGTTTGACTGCATCCCTTAACTTTAAAACACATCACTTATTAGACAGAAAAACAATCACCAAATAAGATGTGGTTACTTTTTATTGTAGAAGATATGTTTACAGTATTTAACTTTTTACAGTGCCCAATTTTTACAGACATTCATTAAATATATAACCTGATCAAAATAAAACAAATTTAGACAAAGGTTCACATGGAGTTAGTGAGGAGGAGCATAAATAAGAAGACACTAGAAATAAAGGATCATCCTATAAAAGGTTAATGTAAGGTTTGCAGACACTTTCCTAAATAACAGCAAAAGAACAAAAAAATAAAAATAAAACCCAGATTTAATCAACCCAGCTTTTAATGCATCAGCCTGTACAATCTCTAATAAAAGGGTTGGAAACCTTTACATTTAAATGTTATATTTGAAAACAATCAACAAAATAAAAACTTTAGGGGAAAATGAAATAATAAACAAATTGACACTAAGCAATAATCTAAAGCAGAGGTCACGGATTAAAGTACTGTGGTCTGGATCTGGACCCACCTGCTAGCTAATCCTGACCCAACCTGATTTAAAACATTTATAAATTATCACATGTTGTCTTATGACAGTGTCTAACTTGACTTGCGCCGCTTCTCCTGTTACCCCAAAATCCCCCATCTCTGCGTCTCTGCAGCGCTCCAGACCTCCTGCACAAAGCAAAGCCTACAGCCTCCGCTGTTCCTCCCATATTGCTGCACTCCGACTTATCCTTGAAGCTTGAGGACAGCATGCAAGGCATTAATATGACATATTAAAAAAATCAGCATCCAGCAGATGTGTGGTTTCTGATGGAGATAAGAAATCTGCTTCCTGGTCTGTTGAAGGACCAATAGTAGCTTCGCATCTAATCTTCTTGAAATGAAACACTGTTAGTTTTTTTAAACTGTAAGAAATCTATGCTCTCCCCCTAATTTGTAGTTACCCGATCTGTTATTACTATGTTTCACTATTGCAAACCGATCTTCTTTGCCGCGTTTTTTCACTGTTTAGTGTGATTTGCAATGGCTTGATCTTGACCTGGCTGGACGAACTGATGAACACTGCACATTTTGCAGAGTATGTTTGGCCTGCAACCTTGCTGCTGTGAAGCAAGATTCTCCACCATAGATTTCAGAATTAAAAGTAAATATGGAACCAAGCTCCAAGGCCGAACAGTTCTGAGAAAAAGCTTTAGATGGCTTTATCTGCATTCCGTAAACCCAGTGTTTAAATTTCCTCGCAGGGCATAAAGCCCACTGCTCTCATTAAAGGAATAGTACACCCAAAAACATGATTAGCCTTCATTTTTCTACTCACCCCATGCTGAACAAAACTCTGGAGTACTTTTTGATATCTCAAATGCATCTAGGAGATTTGGGGGGCTTGCTACTGTCTGCTGACATTAAAATAATAATGGAGGTCTATGGCGGCTCGAGACAGGTCCATAAAGTCCGCGCACAACGTGTCCCTTCACTCCATACTGCTCGCGTCCAATGTAATCTGGGTGTCCTGGAAGGGTAGCATCCAGAATTTCAGCTCGAAGCGAAGTCATTTAGAAAACGGTTTAGAGGCTAAACAGTAGTGTATAGAGGTTTCCTACAGTTTTTCCTGTGCTGATGAAAGTCTCACTTGTCATTGGAAGACCAAACCCGGGAAGGAAGTGCGAGTTCAGCTGCCTGCTCTGCCTATAATGCAAGCGTCGAAAAGAAGAAATGTGCTGCTTACCTGTGCAAAAGAAAAGAAACAACTTAAAGAAAAATGCCTCATAATACCAGCAAGTTGAAAAACGCAGGTTCTTTCAAGTCGAGCTGAATGCCTTTGGTTTAAGCCCGCACACGCCTTCGTGGCGCCGTGTACGCGATGGGGCGCTTATTAGGAAGCGTGAAATCGCCGTTTAGGCTCGACAGCGTTCTGTAAATGACTTAGTTTCGAGTAAATTGGCGGACGCCACCCACCAGTTACACTTGTTACGTGGGCGAGCAGTATGAAGTGAATGACTTACACGCTTATAGGACTTTATGAACCTTTCTTGGTCTTCGGGCGCCATAGACCTCCGTTATTTGAATGTCAGCAGATTGCAAGAGGACGCTTCCCAGATCTCCAGATGCATTTGGAGATCTGGGACAAAGTACCTTCAGAGTTTTGTTCAGCATGGGGTGAGTAGAAAATGAAGGCTAATCATGTTTTGGGTGTACTATTCCTTTCACTATTTCTAGAAAAGAGAAAGAAACAAAAAGTAAGTTCAGGTGTTTTAAAAATATACAATAATAAAAAAAAAATCAGAAAAATTGTCAATATAACAAACTGAAAGATTGTTGTTCTCTACTAATGTCTATTTTGTTTTACGTTTTTTTTATTTAAAAATTCACAGATTAACAGATAATTAAAAATGTTAAAAATGAAATGATTTTCCTCATGAGGCTGATTGTAAAACACCAGGTCCTTGTCAGCACTGCTCATAGGTGCGTTTCTATGGCAACACCTGACCATGTGACCTCAATTAAAAAGAGAGTGGTGAGAAGTTCTTACATTGAGAAAGACAAAGACTTAAACCTTCCACCAACAAGTCATTTATTAAATCCCTCACAGTTAGAAAGAGTGATTTTTTTTTTTTTTATAATTCAAGATGTTCCCCCAGAACTACAAAATATCCTACGGCAAACACCACACTTAATCTATTATACAAACTGTTTTAATCGTTAGAGCAGATAAAGTTAAACTTCTCACTATCATTTTTTTTCCTCCACTGATGTTCTCCTCCTCTCTCCATGGCTCCAGACATGTCACAGTCATCCATTGGTTGCTCTGAGGCCCAGTTCTCATACCTGACCAATTTGTCATTCACCCAGAACCACAAATCCAGAGTGCAGGCGTAGCGCAGTCCCATCCAGACATAATCAGTCGAGGCGTTCTTGGCTTTCTCCTGGATCCATCTCTGCTCATCCAGGCTGGTGATGGTGACCAGGTCAACATGGTACTTTCTGCAGTAGTCCTAGGCATCCTCCCGGGATTTGTTTTCTTGGACTAGTATCCTTTATCACTGCATGGGGGCATAAAATTTCTTGTTCAGTGGCAAATATTAATTAGTATTCGTAAACAATGATAAAAACGTTAATTAAACAAGTTAACGTTGCTTTGTGGTAAATTTGTACTGGAGATTATGCCGGACATATACGCCGCCGGCTGCACCCCTCTCTACCCCCTCTAACCCTACCTAGAGCTGGGCAATTAATTGCATTTGTTAAATATTTGGAAATTTAAAAACATTTTCTAATTGCAGGGAGTTGTTTCGGTTCAACTGGATTTAACAGGATTAATACACTGATTCTAACTTGGATTCACACAGAAGGAAGAGGAGTTGCAGCTTGGACACAGATTCATGTATGCAAATAAAAATAAACACTTTTCTACAAAATGATTACAGGAAAATCACTCAACAGTGGAATCTGCACAAGAAAAAACCAAGGTCATGAAAGGCGTAAACCCAGAAATGAATCATCTACATTATTGGATTGGTTAGTGCAAAAAGGAGAATAAAAATAAATAAATAACAATCACAACACTGGATAAAGAGATATTAACTTTGTTCAGCCTTACTACCAATCCCCCATTTTCACCTGTCTGTGCATTTTTAGAAATGATATATGCATAACAAAAATAACATCACCTTTTGGAGGATCATGTCTTGTGAAGAACTAATAATCTAATGCTGATACCAAGAGCTTCATTATGGTAGGTGATTGGCTTCAGGTGAAGCGTTTTGATCCACACATTTTTCAAATTTGTTTCTTTTCTATCTCAAATAATAAATGATTTTATTGTTCCTTAGGATAATGGATGCTGATGTTATGAATGTGTTTTGGAAAATTGTTTACCTAAATACATCATGAACTAAATCATACATATCACGAAAATAAATAATATATAAAAACCAGAACAGGTTTCTAAAAATCTCACCATTATAACAGATGAAGGGTTTTTCCTGATTACATCTGTCAGTCTTCCATCTGCCTTCATCATCAATCCCAGCCACAGCACATCGACCTGTTGGTTCCTCATTGATTGACCATTTATTCAGTGTCTGAAAAGAAAACTGCTTCCATCTACACCACCTCAGGTGTCTCTGAACAGACAAAGCATGTTTTGCTGTCTTCCAGAGTTCATCACTTCCTGCTTTCTCCATCCTGTAGCTGCTTCATTCCACTGATCAGGTCTGTGTGTTTCTCCCTGCAGTAACTCTGAGCTTCCTGCCAGGTCTTCTTCTCTCTAATCAAGAGTGGTATTTCTGAAACCTATTAGTTTCTGTGGGTAAACAGATAAACTCTCATCACATTAAATTTACATGTTTCTTGTTTGTAGAAAAATACTCAATAAAACAATGAAAATAATTTGACAACCATAAACAAACTACACAAAAGTAAATCAACACTCTCACCATCATAACAGAGGAAATATAGTATGTATGTTGGCAACCGAAATATCTATCCATCTAAAGGTCATTATTTAAAATTCCACAGTTCTGTTCCATTTCCTTTATCAGTTGGTTCTCCTTGTTTCCAGTTTGTCTCCCTTTCATTGAACTCCACTCCAGGCAGAGACCAGTACCATGTTCTGTTACCATCTGTCTGATCATACAGACCAATCAAGCCTCCCTCTTATATCCTGTCTCTGGGTTCAATTGAGGAGTTCCTTCACATGTCTGCCATGTTAGACACTGTGGCCAGGTCAGTGTGTTTTTCTCTCTGCAGTACTGCTGAGCTTCAGTCAGGTCTTTACACCATTAATGTAGAGATACTCATAGAGCTTGACAGTTGATGAAACAACTGACCTGAAAATATAAAAGTGTTGCTGTATTTAGCACTAAAATTCTTTATATACCAGCATTTGCAGTAGGGGCCATGGCTTAGGTTTTTTTGAAAAGGGTTTATAGGGGTGAAGTGGCTCAGGGGAGGTTGTCTTTTATTAAAGGCGGTTGCCATTTGAGCCCATTCTCCCATTCAGGAGCTCCTTGGTACGCTTCTTTAGTCAGTGAAAAGCTTTTGCTTCTGAAACGCTCCACATGGCAGCTGTGGTTACAGTGTAGCTGAACACAATCAACATTTGAATGGTTGAATGACTAAATATGAAGCATTTCCACAGGTTTGAGACTTAATAACAAATTTTTTTTAAGTCTGCTTAATGTACTACAAACCAGTGAGTGTAGTTTGGCTTGATATCAACTTACCCATCAGAATGAACAAACCAGATTCCCTGCATATCTGCTGTCTGGAGAGAATTTTTTCTCTGGTGGAGGAAAAAGACATTAAATACTTTTAAATAAAGGGGTCTGAAAACCTGCAGCTCTTCCTCCCACTGTACAGAGAAACAATGTTTACAAAACATGTTTACAAATAAAAAAAAGACCTTTAGATAAAAGACAGACATTATAAATAAATCAATAAAGCAGATTCTAATGGGTTGAATGCAAGAACAGATTTAGCTCAAACCTTCCTCTGCTTCCTTTCTCACTAAATGGGATGTTCCTTTTCTTGATGTTCTGCTGAAAACTGTCCCGCACTAAGCTGTTGTTATCTTTTGTTTCGCTGATTTCTGAACAGCAATTAGATTTTACCACGTCACAATTTAAATATTCAAAACTAGATACAGTAGGTGCATGGTTCACGGGAAAACTAATTGCAGAGCTTCAGGAAGTAAAATGCTGGATGAAACAACGTCTGTAACAGATTGGAACAAATAATTTTAATATTTATTAACACAAGTCTGAAAGAAAACTGACAGCCTCTATTCACCATTCGCGTGTCTCAGGTGAGAGTCCAGCTGTATTATCGATGACTGTAGTGTTTACCACGGAAATTATTTCCCTTTTCATAACATCAGGTTAGTTTACAGACACGCTTATTGAACAAGGGTATTAAATGATCAGAAAAACAAAGTTAAAAGTACAGTTGTGAGAAATATATGGTTTGGATATGGACATTAACACCTTATGGCAGAATGAATGGGGCCCTGGCCCTCGGGCTATGTCACTGCGACTGGTGGGGCCCCCTTCCCTCGGGGGGGCTCTTGGGAAACAGAGGTGGAGTCAGCTGGTGCACTTGACATTGAGGGTTCTGGGTTGTCGATTGGGGGGGTGCCAGAGGGGGGGTGGACTGTGCTGGACACCCCCTTTTGGTACTCCCAGTTTTAAACACACTCGGGAACAACACGCAACGACACAACATTTTTCACGGGTGTAGGGAGGATCGGGTTCTTTCTCACACCCCCATTCTCCGGTTGCCGTCTGGAGTCTGGGGCTCTTCATAACCACTATTTAGCTTCTTTTTTTTTTGATAAACTTAATATGCACAAGTGCACTCTCACAAACAACTACAGGTGCTTGGCTCCAGGTACTCAGAAATTCACTTCCATACAGAAAGCTCATATTCTTATCTTCTGGTAACACAGAGTACATGTCAGATTAAATAATACTACTTCAGCGATAGTATCTGGGTGTTACAGATATGGTATTGTATGTCTCGTACCATGTCTGTTGGTTGTGCTGTCCTTTTTACATCTCTTTGCAGGTGATGAAGCAGACTGAAAATGTTTTTATCATTATCTCCCTTTTATCTCCTCTTTCTTTTATCTTTTCTCCTTTTTTCTGTTTTTCAAAACAAAAAAAAAAAGCAGCACATCGATCTATGCTGTCTGAACCAAACACGCAGTTTTTGTCTCTGTGCAATGGAAGCACACATTCTGGACCCTCCTTTATTCTTTTTTCAATTTAACTAATTCAGTTTATTTATCTAATCCGTCTGACTGCATCGACTCATTGACTTTCAGGATTCTCTCCTTTTGGACAATAATGTGGCGATGGTAGATATTTGCTCGCATTGTGTCCTTGACTCTACAACAATTCTTTACATGGAGCATGCATGCAGGGACAGAGGATAATAAAAACACATTTTAACAGCAAGAAACCTCCAGCTGAAGAAGAACCAGGATCAATTTGAGCGGCCTTCAGCTGAGGCTGACTTGGGTTGAAGGAGAAAAAGCAGACATGCAAGAGGAACATAGAAGCACTGAGTCATGAAAACTTTAGAAAAAAGTAATTTTGACATTAACTTTCTTTTTCAATTTTTATAATATTTTGCATCTGTTCACTAACTGAAATATGAAGAAACATCAGTTATCCAACAGAAGAGTATCACTTCTTCCCCATTTCCTTGTTTGGAACTGAGGCCCAGTCAGAGAATCTGTCTAGGATACTCTGACAGTAGAATTAATGTGAATCCAGTCAAATCTGAAATAAAGGGGGAGAAGAATGTGGAAACGCTCATGGCTGGGGAAGCGGCCATCTTGGGATGCCAGTTTCCCAGAGAGAGTTGGAGGTGTGTTTTTAACACTGATCTAGTAGCATTTAGCATGTCAAAATGTTTCCACACATTATTTTTAT
>JAGKQL010002898.1:0-12406 GCA_018398635.1 Cyprinodon brontotheroides | reverse complement strand
CAGAGCTGCAGAGGGGGGACCAGGGTCCAGAGGCCGCCGAAGGCTGAGGGCTAGGCAGAGGCAGAGCTTGGTTTGAGTGCTTGCAGATCACAGGTTTGGAGTTTCCCTTCCAGATTCTTTCAGAGAGCGGGCAGGCAGGTCCTTGACAGAATGATTCTCCAGGGTTCTTCAGAGATCAGACAGACAGATTTCCAACAGAGAAACTCTTCTGTTTTCTGTGTTTCTGTTGGTTATGTATGATCTCCTTCTGAGGTTGTAAGTTCAGGTCAGAACCACCCAGGAACACATCAGGAACACAATCAGAACACATCAGAACACATCAGGAACACACCACAGAAACACATCAGGAACACACCAGGAACACACCAGAAACACACCAAACACACCAGAACACATCAGAACACACCAGGGGCACACCAGAAACACACTAGGGAACACACCAGGAAACAGAAACACATCAGAACACACCAGGAACACACACCAGAAACAATATCAGGAACACCAGAACACACTAGAAAACACTTTAGAACACACCAGGAACACATCAGAACACACAGAAACACATCAGAACACACCAGAAACACACTAGGAACACTTTAGGAACACACCAGGAACACACCAGAAACACAATTTCAGGAACACACCAGGAACACATCTAGAACACACCACATCAGGAACACCAGAAACACACCAGGAACACACTAGAACACACCAGAACACATCAGGAACACACCAGAACACACACATCAGGAACACACCAGAAACACATCAGAAATACAATTAGAACACATCAGGAACACACCAGGAACAGCCATATGAACACATCAGGAACACACCCAGGAGCATGCCAGAACACACCAGATACATCCACACCAGAACACATGAGATCGAAGTTCAGGGCTGAGATCGTGAACTACATAAAAAATAGAGAGAGAAATAGATATATACTCCATCTTTTTTCTTCCTTCCCATTTATTTAGTAGGTATTGATGCAGACAGCTTTGATTAAAGTTCATTGTTAAGTTCTGGTGCTTTCCATTAATATGGAGGTGGTGGCTAGATTATATAAACGAGGGTGTGTGTGTGTGTGCTGGTTTTATAGTTTGTTTTTTTGGTGTTGTTGGCGATGTTTTTTATTGTACATTATTGAAGGACCACACAGTTCTTCAGAACAAGGAAAGATAAATAGTTTGTCCTGATAAAGAAATGTGTCTCAGGGTTTGTATTTCCTTTTAGACTCTGGCTCTTGGCCCCTCAGGCTCCCATGGAGGGCCTCATTAATTCGCTTTTAATCCTGGGAATTGCAGACCAGTGTTCCAATGAGGTGATCTTTACATAAAAGTTATATGAACGCATCCAGGAACCCTGATGATCTAAGAAAATATTAGACAATTGTTTGCAGAGTCAAGAGATAACATGATTTATTTACTATTAGACTAAAAGATATTTCCTACAGATCATTTTAGAGGGAACAATCAGCAGCTCTCCTGTTTCCTCCTCCATCAGATGCTCCAGTCTTTAGAACAGGTTGGCAGTTTTTCCTAAACTTCAGGGACGAATCACAAGATTTTGAGTTGTTGTGACTTGGTAAAATCAGCAGAAAGGTGAAAGTTATCTCAGTCATCATGTAACTCAGGTCCCATCGAGTTCAAAGATAAAATCAGATTAGTTCATCCAATGAGAATGAGTCTGGATTCATAGGAAAAATATGGTTTTCCTTTTGTCGCTTTAAAAAATGTGTACCTTAATTTGGTTCACTGATAAAGTATTGACCACCACAACTGTCCTTTAAATACAAAAATCCCATAATAGTTATTTATTTATAAACCAAAGGAATAGGATGTGTATTCAACATAAAATAAAATTGCACAGAATCATTGAGAACATATATATAACAATCTTCAAAAAATAAATGTTAGTTTATCACCTAGTAAACTAATTTTATGCTCTGTAACTTCTAATTTGTATCCAGGGTTATAAGTACAAAGCGATGCGATGCAGCGACCATCAGCCAATGCCTTCAGGGATTCTGTTTCCTGGAGGAAAATAATATTATGCATAGTTATGGTTTTTAAATGACACCGCAGTCATTCCATTGGTGGATGACTGATGTGATGAGATCAATGCAGAGTATTTGTCCCTCAGTGTCACATCCAGACCAGTGTCACCATCCGTTTCCTCCTGAGTCTCCTCAAAACAGAAGCTGACCTGCAGCACATTTAATTAACTCATAACGTCTTAATTTCTGTTTATAAAGTATGAGATGTTGATATTTCAGGCAAGCACGGCAAGTCTCTCAGCAATCCCTTGACTCATTACAAATGGCCACTGATCCAGAGCTAATCCTTGGGTAGTGCGTGCTTACGGACGGCGGCGCCGTGCCCTTTATATCCATCGCTGCGCTGAAAGCTCTAAAATCAGAGCAAGATTAACTGGCGGCCAATAAAACTAAACCCAGAAAGAAATCTAACATATGAAAGATGTTAACATTTGGGTTGAAGAAAAAAAGAAGAGAAATATTTTACTGATGGGAAAGAAAGCAGAGAGCTTTTTAAGATGGAGATATTTATAAAGTTAATGCTTCTTTGGGAAACTTCAAAAAAATATATTATTGCATAACTCCAAAGCCTGAAGCTCCAGATGCTTGAAAATGATAGGAAATCCTTTTAGAGGTGGATATGAAATAAAAGCAGAGTTCTGTTTCATCTCTGTGCATCGAGGCCAGCAGGTCTGTGATGCTCTAAGTTCAGGTTTTTCATTAGACCCTCTTTGATTGGTCGATTGGTGCGGAGGATCAGTGGGAAGATTCAAACGTTGTTCACTGATTCCAGATGTGGCCCCAGGCAAGGCTCTCAACTCCGAGTTACAAAGCAATCTAAGTCTGAATGAGTCTGAAGGAGCCGTCGGATGATTGCTGCTGTAAACCTCCACGTTTGACTAGAAAAGCTCGATTGATCTAGTTCTGATGCTTTTTGTGACTGTAGTGCGGATCAGATGTTGGTTAAAGACAAAGATGGAGATGAAGGAGGTTCAGCATCAGTAAGAATCGAACACTTTTCTTGCGCTTCATCACAGGCCAGATTACCTGATAAACATCCATAAACAATATTGTTTTCTGGTTGTAATCTCCGTCCTCACCAGCCGGGTTTATTAGAGAAGAGCAGAACAGGAGAGAGTCGGCCTCATTTCTTTCCTCGCTTCCATTAGATAAACGACAATTCTTGCAATAAGCTTAACAACCGTGAACGGCAGGCTGCATTTATAGAAAATGGCTCCCTGGATGCACTCTGAGCCTAACTGCTACAATCTATCACTATCCTGACACCGGCTGATGAAACTGTCTAAAAGAGCAACATACATAGCAGCAAATGGCCACAGGCCTTGTTTGATAAACTGGAAGAGAAGTGCAAACAGAGAGTGGAAGGCACGGCTGGTTTAGCCCCAGGCATCATAGGATTGCTTTCTCTAAACCATTAACGTCAGCGCTATCCACTATGTTCAGCAGGAGCTGAGGATCCAAACCCTGATGATGTGTGGGAAGACGCCCTGTGGCTGGAATCAAGGCTGGATATGCAGTGATTACTGTTTCTGTCCTGAGGTCAACTAAAGATGGAGGTCGCAGAAACAGACAGCGGTCTCACCGCGTCACCAGATTGTGAGCTGAAGAGACATGAAGAGGAAGAGGAGGCTGAGAAGTGATGTGGTTCAGTGAGAGAGTGAGCTGGAGCTGCTGTTCACACACAGATGGATCCGATAAGAAGCTGCTAAAACCTGCCGTCAGACTGAAGACGTTATTTATCGTAGTTTAACCAACGTTTCTGCTGGATCACTGTCTTACAGCTACTGCCGTTAAACTGTTTGCTATTTTGTAAAGGATGAGAAGATATTGAAAATAACATCTACTACTATGAATATCAGGGTTTAAAGATTGGTGACATCATTGAGGTTGCATGATGTTAAACAAAGTTTTTTCATATTTTTCTTATCTCAAAGGTTCATTTTGTGACTGGAGTCAGTCATCCAGGTCAGAGTCATTCCAAAAAATCAATCCGCTGGACTTTGTTTCCAAGTTTGAAGACGTTTCTCTTTCATCCAGGAAGATTTTTCAATTCAAAATGTCAGAAATAGTGTTTAGTTCCAGGTTTTATCCAGCAGCCCAGCAAAGCCTTGATTTAGTTTAGAAAACATGCAAATAGAAACGGATGAACGGGTCCCCCCCTTTGGAATGGGGGTCATACTGTCTATGTCTCTGAAAGGGGGGTCGTTAAAGGGAATTGCTGTCCTGGCTGAACAGGCGAGGTCTTCTGTTCTCCTATAAAGGAGTTGGGGATGAGATGATAGCGGGAAGATTATAGTTTATAATCTGTTTAAGGTCGGTTTTTCTTTCCTAACATAGATGGCTTTCCTTCACGCCCCTCTCTGACCACCTGTCTTCATGGAAGCAGCCTGTGAACATTCTGTCCTTTTGCCATCTGCTCCATCAGGACTGCGGAGTCGAGTTCAGAGGAGATCGCCGACCTGTCTTGAGCGGGCCAAGTGTGGAGAGGTTGTTTGGTTTCTCCAATATAAAGATCAGAGCATTCCTGCATTGATCTACAGACACCACTCTGCTCAGATTAGGTCTGGAGGTTTTATCTTTAGGATGAACTAATCTCTGTTTAAGGGTCTGTTTGATTTGAAATGTTCTGGGATCTTTTGTTTGGAAAAAATTCTCTTGAGTTTTTTAGAGACTCCAGCACCATATGGGATGATGATGTTATTAGATTTAATCTCGTCACCGCTATCTTCTGTCTTTTGGATTTCCTGGCTGATTTGACAAACACCCAGTTTGGGTATCCACAGGTTTGGAGAGCATCTCTGATGTGTTTCTGTTCTTTGTGTTTTAGTAGGGACATGCTCGGCCTGAATGAAATATAGAAGGCCTGGGCCAAAAAAAATCTATTCGATGAATTAAATGAACAATTTGAAAAAATAAAATAAAAACGGTGCATTCACACTAAAAAGCATAGACATCAACACTACAGGTGAAGGAGCCGTTTGTTCTCAATAATGGAATAAGGAAAAAGGAAAAAAGGAATGGGGGTCAGTTACATGCAGCGAATTGAATAAAAAATCAAAAATCTGAGGTTTTATTTTTAGGCCATATATCCCAGCCCTCCAATATATGATTCATCAGTTCCATCTGAGCCATGATGCTCCAACATCCATCCACTGCCTGACTGATGCATCAGCTGTAAAATCATCACCAGGAGAACCTGATCAGGGATCAGATCCAACTCCCACAATGCAACTGGGTAACACCAAATAAGTAAAACCTTTCCTCCATCATTAATCTCTGCAGGTTTAGAAAATACGGAATCAAACGTTTGAATCAACCTTTAAATCAACGTCTGCAGCATCCCTCTCTCTGCATAGCCATGTGTGAAGGACCGCTGGCTCTGATGGAGGGTTGATTGTTTTATTGGCAAAATGTTCATTTGATTTGTGTTTATCTGACTGTGTTCATTATCATCCCCCCACTAAATGAAAAAAGTCATAATTTATTCTTATCTAGAGCCTATTAATAACAGGAGGTGAAATGCGGCTGCAGACTAGCTTTAAATGTGGTGATGTCATCAGTACGCCACTGTTTGACCCAGATTTATTCTGCGTTCTCCCAGAGTCCAGACTTACTGGGTTCTTCTCAAGAACAGACTTGGTGAGGACTCGAATCTGTACTATCCGAAACGTGCCTAGATTAACTAGTTCATCTCAGATCAGGCCATAGATCTAGATCAAGAAGATCATCCAGTCACTGACCTTCAGGATGCATGTAGACAGTAGACATCGACTCTACAGCATTTCCAAAAATCTCTAAAGACAGGAGTATTGTTTTCATTCACTCCACCCCCACCCCCCACCCTCCCCTGGTGAGGCAGCAGGCAGGCAGAGGTTGATCCAGGCAGTGATGGAGGACAGACCGGAGCCATAATTATGCAAACAACACACAGCATTACATCAGCTCAGAGTTTCCATCCAATGTTTTTTCTTTTGTTGATAGTTGAATGTAAAGCAGAAGAACTCGTTTTAGCCACTAGGTGGCAGAAGAGTTCCACAGCTTTGCTCAACCTTGAATCTGGGTTAGTGTTTTCCTCTGAAAAAGACTTTTTGTCTGATTGGAAGCCAGAAATTCTGCTCAGATTGTCATTTCTCTGGTTTTTATTGCAGAGGAAAACAGCGTCTTCCCATCGGGACGTTCTGACAGGATGTCCTGAAACTGCAGCAGCGAGCTGCAGATACAGAACAGCTAGGAAAATACGGCAGACATCACCTGAGTCAGAGCGAGCATCAGGCCGTCATTAACGCCTCCTTTATTTCACCCTGAGTGGAAAGGAAGGCTTTTCAGAAACTTTAGGAGATCCTAAATAATAATCTCTGATCTAGTCTCCATGTTGTTTTCTACACAAGAGAAACTATCTGGGCTGTAATTTGTTTTCCTTGAACAGGTTTGAAATGGCTCTCCTCCCCAGTGGAAGGATAAGTGGCGGCGCTCGGTGGCCGGCGCCACGCGCCCGCCTTTCTATTGGCCTGGAAACAAACAGCCATGCCTGGCAGAACGGCTGCAGCCAACAGAAAACACATTTCCTGCTCACTTCTCTCCACTTTCCTCCTTATTCATTTCAGCGCTGCTGTCACTGAGAGTCACTGTTCATTCAAAAACCATTTCTCTTCTTGGAACAATTGATTTAATGACAACTTCCTGTGGCCACAATCGATGGGGCGAAGGGAAAAGTGCGTTATGAAGGACGGAGGAGTGATAATGAAAGATCACACAGCTCTTCCCATCACTCTAACCAGCATCATCAACACTCCAGCCGGTTTCATTCCCAAAGCAGCAGAGGAGCTGCTGGATCTCCTTTATTCCTGGTGTCAGATGTGGATCAGAGCGGACGCTGTGGAAACCACCGACACGCCGTTTGATTCTCACCCCATCATCTGGAAACCTCAAAGGATTTTAGCCTCAGCCTGATTTTATTTGTCGTCATCAACGGTTTTTCTCCGGTTGTTTTAAAGGTGGAAAATGTCTGCGTGCCCTTTACCTACAGGAAGTTTATGTCATCATGCTGCAGAAATCTCTCTTTAGTGGTGCTCCTCTGGTCTCTAAGACTAAATATAAAAACCACCTGATATCAGTGAAGTTAAAGAAGGAGCTGCAGATGTTTGGTAAAGTGAGGAAATAAGAGGAAATTTAACCTCCAGACCATGTTTCTGTCTGTAAATGAGTTTATTAAGCCGCTGAATTAAAAATGTGACCAAAAGAATCAAAACTCCTACAGGACCAGATGCCTTAAGGCTTTAGCCGTCGCCTTTTAGTAAATATATGATGACATGTGGAAATATGTGTCCATTAAAAACGTCAAAGCGGAGCCTCCTCCCCCTCACTGGGCGCCGTTCTTATCTTTCTTAAAACGAGGACAGATGGACCCAGTATTCCAGGTGAGACAGTCAGTAGGAAAGATCAAAGCCTTTATTAAATAAAAACAAACAGAACTAAAGTGAAGCTGCTAGGATCTGCGACTCTCCCAATCTCTGACACTCTGTGGAGGAACACAGGTAAGTGACCACCATCATCTGACAGGAGATGATGACCTCAGTGAGTCACTAACCTGGTTCAACAGTCCAGTCCATCTCCCTTGAAGGCGGCGCCATGCAGCCGATGGGCTGACAGCTGATGCAGCTGCGTCACTCCGAGCGTCCCCGATGCTGCAGCTCTGGAGGATCAGCAGGAAGCCGATCCTGGTCAGGAATACAGGGCAGGCAGGAACACACAGATTAAACAGGATCCAGGCTTCCAGGCATCCTGGAGCTCCAGGCAGGTTCAGAGACCAACAGAGTCCAGAAGCGTGACCACGTGGTCACGCACAGGAGCAGACAGGATCAGGTGCAGACTGGCAGGCTCAGTGGCAGAGGGTAGCAGAGACAGGACGTGGAACTTGATGCAGGACCTTTAAACTGGTCTCCTTCCTGGAGCCAGGCTTACTGGAATAACAGCTGATCGTCCTCGCTAAAACCCAAAACCCAGAGGACTCAGCAGGGGAGGAACAGTGGACGATTAGGAGACACAAAAACCCTCTTTCCTCTGGCTACCAGGATCCAGGACATGAACCGGTGAACAAAATAAATAAAAAAAAAAAAACAGACAGACGTACAGAGAACAAATAATGATCTGGCCCCGAATGCTCAGGCTGAACTGAATATAAAGCGAAGGAAACAGGTGAAAGAAATAAACAATTAAGGTGGAGGAATCAGGCCAGATCAGACAGCTTCATGACGTTGGCGTCCTGAAGCCTGAACAGCCTCATGGCCAAATCAGCGATTCTCAGACTTTAGCTAAACGCAGATCAGATTCTATTAGAGCCTCTTGGTCTCGATTACTTCCTGAATCTCTGCGCTCTGCCTCACGTCTTCCATCCCCGGTCGCAGAAAGGTGGAGTTTGTTTACAGTGCAGGCGCCACCCAGCTAAGGGAGGCGCCTCCTGGAGGAGGCTGGTTTTCAGGGAGGGGAGCTCATGAGGAGTAATCAGAGAAAGAATCAGGCTTTTAGTCTCTGATTAAGATAAAGTGTAACCACCTCCCTCTGTGGTCCGCTGCTGACTCCTCTGCACCTCCCCTGGACTCTGCGCTGTGATTGTTGTTGTTGGGTGGAGTGTCATGGAAAGAAGCATCAGACGAGATGATTGAAACCTTACAGTTTTATTAATTTCCTCAGCATCAGGACACAGAAAAACACAAAACAAAGAGGAATGAAATAAATCTCCCTCTCAAACAATTATTAACATTAAATGAATCAATACCACAAAACTCTGTCATGAATCACTGTTTGTGTGGAGGACCCAGACGTAGAGACCAGTAGGCAGAGGTGAATTAAAGTCTGTTTATTCAGGTTCACAGGTCCAGAAGCAGGAATCAGAGTCCAACTGAAAATACACAAACACGTACCTGAGACCAAGGAGAGGGCATCAGGGATTAACTAAACCAGAAGCCAGGGAGGCAGGAACACAGACAGAAGTTAGACGGGATGTTTGGCAGAGGATCCAGCAAACAGGAACTGAAGAGGGAGGGCTTTAAAGGGGACAGAGACAAAGAGAGAGCTGACGGAAATTGGCAGCAGGTGCTTGGCAGAACAGAGAAAACAGAGGAAGGGGAGGACACAAAGAGGGCAGCAGAGGACAACAAAATGGATAACTAAGGAAAACAAGGAACAATCAGACCAGGACCGTGACAGTCTAATTCCGTTCTTTTCCACAAAAAGCCCATATTCAGCTAAAACTACGACTCCTCGCCGTCCGGCTCCCTCAGCCTACGCTAGCATGCTAGCCTGCCCTATGGCCACATCCGACTCAGACAGCAAACAGCAAAACCAACAAGGTCAACAACCCTCCCACCACCGGCGGACCTCAGCTGAACAAGAGGATCAACAGCTGGCTGAACCATCAGAACCTGCAACAGCAACAATATCCCAACATTATGCTGGACGCCGACACGGCGCTTACCTCTCAGGGGAAAGTAAAACACAAAACAAAGATGGAGTCCTACCAGGCTGAACGGGCTGGCTGTGCCACAGTGCCACCTGGTGACGCAACCAGGTGACGCAACCAGGTGATGCAACCAGGTGACGCAACCAGGTGACGTCCTCACAGAAGGAAGAGCATCAAACCAGAGTTATGAGATTAGAAAAGTTCATTTTGCAGGAAAGGCTCCAGATCCTCCTGCTGTGGTCTGAATGATCCTGGATCGCTGCAGCGACCCCGAGCTGAGATGAAAATCTATCTGCTCTGTTTTAAAACTCTCAACGTTTTTCCTGCGTTACTCTGGAAACAGTTTAAACACCGAATAAAAATAGCTTTTAGTAGAAGTTCAGGAATACTGAGGATCTTTGGTTGGCTTCGCTCTAGATCAGGCCTCATAGGAACCGATCCGTCTGGTTTCTAGTGCCTCCTCCTCCTCCTCCTCCTCCTCCTCCTCCTCCTCCTCCTCCCTCACTCCCTCCTCCTAAACCTTTTTATTTCCTCCTCTCAGACGTTCCTCTCTAGTCCTCCTCAAAAACCACCTTGACTTGCATAGTTTTCCTTTTCCTTTACGTTAAGCTTGTTTTTCTTGGCTCAGCTTGTAGTAAAGGTTGGACACCTTCAGGGTCAAAGGTCAGGTAGGCCTGTGGTTTCCAGTAGAAGCAGCTCGATGTTCAGCTGGAGGAGCATCTGGAGGAGTGGTCACATGGTCTGCTGTAGGACTGGCAAGGTTAGCGCTACAGGAGTGTCCTGCTGGACGGACAGAAGGACGATCTAACCTGAACCTTTGCTCTTCCTGCTGCTGGAGCTCTACGGTATCCATGGCGATGGCCCTCCATTATTATAGGCCCTCCTATAATAATTAAGGAAGGAAATAAATATTTACTTTTACATAGGAAGGTAACACGATATACTAATGAATAAAAGATATGCATTTAAAACTAAAACCATCTCCAGCAGCGTGTTCAGCTTCTGTCTGTATAATTATATTAGTAGATTAGGTCACTAACCTGCTCACATGGAGGGTTAAAGACTTTGTTTTTAGTTATTTTTAGATAATTTTCGCACACCAGTTTTTAAAACTAAATAGGCTTTAAAATAAGTCATGACTCTGAAGCTTTTTAATCCCAGAAGTTAAACTTTCTAGCGAGCAGCACAGAGGATTCAGCCTGAACGCTGACCCACCAGATCAGGAGGATTATCGGTAGCATTAACCAAGTCCTCAGACTAAGGTTCTCATCCAGTTTATAATAACAAACTCAAATAAAATTATTACTCAAATCAGGAAATATTTTCATGTAATGAAAGATTCAGTTGATTTTCCCCTAAAGTTGAATCATATTTTGATGAAAAATGTCGATTTGTTGGTGTTCTTGTTTTTTTCACGGTTTCCTCCTCATCAGTGCAGTGGAGGAGGAGTGACATGTGAAGGAGTGAGTGACATGTGAAGGAGGGGGACATGTGACAAGGAGGAGGACATGTGAAGGAGGGCGTGAAGGAGGAGTGACATGTGAAGGGAGGAGTGACATGTGAAGGAGGAGTGACATGTGAAGGAGGAGTGACCTGTCAGCCATTACTGCTACAGCCTGGCTGTAATGAGAGAAGCCGATGACTTTTCAGCCAGCGTCACTGCTACAGACCAGCCTTCAGAATTTCACTGCAGGCCTCCGCCGCTGATGATGAGTCCACAGCTGATGCAGCAGACATGACTTCCTGGTTGGGAGGACAGTCTGATCGCTGAACCAGCTGCTTTCTAACACACCCATAAATAAAGACTGATTCACCAAATCTGCATGATCATGTCTACTGTTGGGTGTTTGTGTCGGCGCTCCAGCTTTAATAAGCCTTTAGGAGAATTAGCTGCTTTATTCTGCATAACTGCATCCCAGCTGTTTACCAGAGCCCAGCAATATCAGACTCTTTTCACATCCGTTTGGCTGCCTTGTGCTGCTGCCATGTTGGTGTTTTCCTCCCTTAACTCCCAGAGCGCCGAGGAGTCCAGGTGTTGGAGGAGAGCAGCTTGGGAGGCAGCGAAGTGATGGAGTCAGATGTGATGACAGTGAGCTTCAGCTGCAGTTCTGCAGCACGGCTGCTCCTGGGGAAAGTCAGAGCCTGGGTCTGTGCAGCTGGCGCCTCCCCTCCTGCCAACATCCGCAGCTCCCGCCACAGATGTTCACGCCGTCCTCTCAGCTTCCAGCTCTCAGAGTTGACCTCATTTACAGAGACAGGCGCACAAAGGAAGTCTGCCTTTGCAGCCGCCAGTGAAAATGGTTAGGAAATTTGCTGAGGATGAAGAGATGATGATGATGCTGACAGTAACGCCCGCTGGGCGTCAGTCTGATATGTCGGCTAACATGCGCCATGGAAACTGGCCGAGGACCACCCTGTTCCTCTGTTCTTCTTTCACATTAGTCTGTAAAAGTTTTCATCAATAAGAGTTTAATGAGCTGTAGGAGGTGGATATACAGAGCTGGATGCTAAGAAGCTAACAGCTAGTTGGATGCTAACCCTATGTTAGCTGCTGCTAATCATCAGACTAGCTTAGTGATCAGTCTACCTGATCAGCCCTCTTCACTCCACCTCTAGCTTTATGTGAATGAGCTAAACTTTTCACCACATGAACTTTCTGTAACCAGGGAACCTGGCTATAAGCAAGCACTACTATTAGTCACCATTAGGGGTGATCAGTTGGTGATCACTAAATGATTACTGACATTACTTAAATATCATTAAATGATCACTAACTGATCACTAAAATGATCTCTGATTGATCCAATCCAGTTAATTTATACAGTGCAAATTGCACATAAGGCAACTTTGCGGCATTTTTACAGTTCCAGTTCAGATCCATCCATCCA
>JAGKQL010002897.1:0-23016 GCA_018398635.1 Cyprinodon brontotheroides | reverse complement strand
ATAGACCTCCATTATTTGAATGTCAGCAGATTAGCAAGAAGCCTCCCAAATCTCCAGATGCATTTGATATCAAAAAAGTACCCAGAGTTTTGTTCAGCATGGGGTGAGTAGAAAATGAAGGCTAATCATGTTTTGGGTGTACTATTCCTTGCAGCGAGAGCAGTGGGCTTTATGCTGCCCTGCAAGGCTTTAAACCTTGAATAAGATAAAGCCATTCTCAAGCACATATCAAGGTGTTCATTTTGAGCTTGGTTCCATATTTATTTTTGATTCTGTTCATGGTGGAGAATCTTGCTTCACAGCAGCAGGTTGAGCCAAACATACTCTAAATGTGCAGTGTCTGCTCCGGTCCAGCCAGGTCAAGATCCGCTATTGCAATCACACTAAACAGTAAAAAAAACGGCAAGAAGATCCGGTTTGTCAAATTAAAATATAGTAATAACAGATCGGTAACTACAAATTAGAGCATGATTCTTATATATTTAAAAAAAACTAACAGTGTTTATTTAAAAGATTAGATGCAAACTATTGGTCCTTCAACAGACCAGGAAGCAGATTTCTTATCTCCATCAGAAACCACACATCTGCTGGATGCTGATTTTTTTAATATGTCATATTAATGCCTTGCATGCTGTCCTCAAGCTTCAAGGATAAGTCGGAGTGCAGCAATATGGGAGGAACAGCGGAGGCTGTAGGCTTTGCTTTGCGCAGGAGGTCTGGAGCGCAGCAGAGACGGAGGATGGGGGATTTTGGGGTAACAGGAGAAGCGGCGCAAGTCAAGTTAGACACTGTCATAAGACAACATGTGATAATTTATAAATGTTTTAAATCAGGTTGGGTCAGGATTAGCTAGCAGGTGGGTCCAGATCCAGACCACAGTACTTTAATCCGTGACCTCTGCTTTAGATTATTGCTTAGTGTCAATTTGTTTATTATTTCATTTTCCCCTAAAGTTTTTATTTTGTTGATTGTTTTCAAATATAACATTTAAATGTAAAGGTTTCCAACCCTTTTATTAGAGATTGTACAGGCTGATGCATTAAAAGCTGGGTTGATTAAATCTGGGTTTTATTTTTATTTTTTTGTTCTTTTGCTGTTATTTAGGAAAGTGTCTGCAAACCTTACATTAACCTTTTATAGGATGATCCTTTATTTCTAGTGTCTTCTTATTTATGCTCCTCCTCACTAACTCCATGTGAACCTTTGTCTAAATTTGTTTTATTTTGATCAGGTTATATATTTAATGAATGTCTGTAAAAATTGGGCACTGTAAAAAGTTAAATACTGTAAACATATCTTCTACAATAAAAAGTAACCACATCTTATTTGGTGATTGTTTTTCTGTCTAATAAGTGATGTGTTTTAAAGTTAAGGGATGCAGTCAAACTGAGAGTCCATGTAATGTTTAGTAGGTGGTTCCCATCCACAGGGAGCCAGCCAGTTGATCTCTATACCAAACTTTCTGGTTAAATATGGAAATGTGTCTATATAAAATGGCTGTAAAACCAACAGCATTCAAAATCTGCTCCAAGAGAGAAAATTAATAAATGACCCTATGGTGGCTTAATAAAGCTTAAAAGCAAAACACTGTTAAGCAAAAAATATATATGATCCTCCTTTTGTTTAAATTAAATGAACAGTCAGATCTCTTTGGTTAAGTTGGGAGCTGGGTACGTTTTTGTTGCTTTTAAGTTGTTATTGTAAACTTCGAAAATGTGTGGGACTGCTGCCAATTCTCACAGCAGGTAAACGTTTGCATGGAATATTGCACATTCACATGCAAAATAATCATTTTTTACATGTTTTTTTCTGTGTGGGTTAGAGTTTTGGCTGCCACTGGGTAATACAGATTGTCAGCATTTGATTATGTTCAGGTCAGAAAACTGGCTAGGCCACTCCAGGACCTTGAGGTTCCTTTCTTTAATCATTCTTTATTCAGATCTCCCTAAATTCCCTGAAAGTAGTTGCCTGTGTCCTTGGGTTCCACAAAAACTACAAAATCACAATGTATAAATCCCATTAACTTTATAAAATCATAGCCATTACAACAATTGTGTGTGGAGATGACATATTTAAAAGTTATTTAGACCGAAATCCAGACTGTCAGAATGGAAGAATGGATTAATTTGGATTGAGTTTGTTGAATTTAAAGAATAGTTTAAACTCAAACGTCAGGAGACTATCAGAAGAACATGCTAGTGAATTTGTAAACTAACTTTGTTCTGAGTATGCTAAATAAGAGCAAAGAAGAAACAAAGCAAAATACACCTAAACACCTTTATATACCCAAAAGAAAATTGGATCCATTTCCTTCCCACCAGGTTTCAAATGTTCTTCAGACCAGACGGCTTCACAGAAATCATAGAGGGAGAAACATAGTGAACATGTTGATGGAGGTAAAAAATAAATGGGGCTTTAGTGGTAAAATAGTCGCTGTTTTTACAGATAAAGCTGCCAACATGGTAGTTGCTGTCTATCTCACTGACCTCTTACAGTACATGTTGGCTGTTTTGCCAATGTGCTTAATTTGGCTTCACAGTCAGCTCTTAAAACTGCTGCAGTCACACGGCTTCTGAGCAAAGTAAGATGCATCTCTGCTTTTTTTCATCAAAGTACTTTGGCCTGTCTTGCCCTCAGAAAGATTCAGAGGTTGTTGGACCTTCCGCAGCACAAACTAATAACTGATGTCCCTACGAGGTGAAACAGTGCTTTAGACATGCTGGACAGATTCTTGGAACAACAACCAGCTGTCTCTGCTGCCTTACTCACCCTGGGTCCTTGAGTAAGACCCTTAACACCAAACTTCTCCCTTGGGGCCGCACAGGCCACTGCTCCTCAAGGAGATGGGTTAAATGCAGACGTGAATTTCTCCAGTGTGAGATTAATAAAGTAATCTAATTATTATTATGGCAGCAGAGGATATTGTACAGGCTCTTAAGCCATTAAAGAAAGCCACCATAGTGATGTCTCAGAAAAGCACCTCTACTCTGTCTGTCATTGCAACCCTAAAGCTGAGCGAGAGGAAGTGTTCACACATCTTGTAGCTCTCACCAAGGAATTAGCCACTGTTAAAAGCTCATTGAGTACTTAATAAAGATAAAATTCACACTATAATAAAAATTTTTTTTCTTGCTGTCAAATGGAATGCTAATTAACCTGTAATTATTTAAACACTCACCAGGAAAGAAATTGAACTATATTTATTTCACATTTATAACCCCAAAATGCATATCCAATTAATTATATCAAATTATAAATCTGTTCTTTATTAATGAAATGTAATTTTTATTTATATAATTTTTTTGCAACAGCACCAGAGAGGGCTGATAGATGTAGAAGATGAGATAATTGAACCCCTGGTGACCCTTCTGGACCACAATCAAAGAAAGCAAGGGACTCTCGTGCTCTGGCTGATCTCTTTGGAAGCTCATATAAAACTCCACTAGCAGTGACCAGAACAAGAGATACGAAGGCATTAGATGAGGTGATGCGTTATAAAGAGGTAAAACCACTGTGACTCTCCACAAATCCACTTCATTGGTGGAGAGAGCATCCCTCTGCATCCCAGCCAGGTAGTGTGCCTGCTGAAAGGATATTTTCAAGAGCAGGATGCATAGTCACAACCTAGAGAAGCAATTTGATCTGAACATGTGGATCAGCTGCTTTTTCTGAACAAAAATCTGCATGTAGCCTCTTAGTCTGTAGCCAGGAATCGGGAAATGTAGTTACAGGTATGTTCAAAATAAGAAGTTTATCACTAAATGTAAAAGGATAGTTCGGTATTTTTGACATGAATCTGTATGGCATCCCCATCACCAGCTGCATGCAATCACACTGACTTACCCCTGGCAGCCCTGTGAGCAGAGTTATCGGCCCAGTTTTGGTCGCTCTTCAAAAGTAGTCCGCGGGTTTTTAGGAACAGCCGAAACTTTTTCTCTTCCCAAAACATTATGTGTTCAGCTGGGCGTCTCCTCCGCCGCTGAGGGAGACATGGTTGTTGTTGGGCTCTCGCTGTCTGGAATGATCTGGCGCGCACCGATACGGTAACAGAGCAGAAAGCCAGGACCAATTGATAACTACCGCGTGACTTTTTCCACTACAATGTTTTCGGATGCGAAAATATCACTCTTTTTGACACATAATGTTTTGGGAACAGAAAAAGTTTTATTTCATTGTTCCTCGTTACCTGCCGGACTAATCTTGGTTTGACCAAAACTGGACCACAACCCCTGCCCTTCCCAGGACGCTGGCTGGTAAGTCAGTGTGATTGCAGGACACTGGTGATAGGGATGCCATACAGATTCATGTCAAAAAATACCGAACTATCCCCTTTAAATAACTAAGAATGTTTACAAGCACTGAACATTTTCGGTGCAATTAAGATTAATGCAAACCTGATATGTATGTTTAAATCTGCATAAATATGCTCAAATAAGCTACTGATGTGATTTTATATTGTTTATACACAACAATGTTTTGATAATCTCCTGTATGCACATTGTGAAAAGTTCTTGAATTGTGAGATTTCATGTTTAGTTGCTCATTCATATGTTTACATAAGCAAGAAAATATCAATTAAATGTCCACTTTAACTTCAATCATTTGTCTTTGTACTTTTTTCCAACTGAACATAGACACATTAAAATTTGAGATTTTAATTTATTGAATCGGATTGAATCGAATCGCAACAAAAATTAATCCAAATCAAACTGAATTGTGAGGTTACTATCAATACCCAGCCCTACTGCTTTACAACCACCTTTTCAAAGTTATATTTTTTCATGGTTGTATTCACAAGGACTTCTGAAGGTCCCGGTGAATATTGTTGTTTATTTGTTAATCTAACAAGTTATTTTGGTTGTTTGTTTGCTGCAGTTCAGAGCAGTTCAACAGCTGTCTTTCAACCCCAATCTAAAAGCACTCAGATGTTACATGGCACGATAGTTTAAGGATAGTTTCCTATCCTGTAATTTGTAAGATGTGTCCTAAATTCTATGAAGAGGAGTAAATATTTTCTAAACTAATAAAGGGTCGTACACATTTGAGATTCTTCCCACCAGCAGTGGTGGTCAAAAAGTACACACATTTGTTAATTACGTAGAAGGCCATAGATACTGCAGTTTAAAATTCCTCTGGTAAAAGTTGTCTATTTCAACGACCTCTTTTACTCAAGTAAAAGTGAAAAAAATATGGGCTCAAAGAACTACTTAAAATATAAAAGTATAAAAGTAACAATTTATGGTTCTTGCATTTTGTTTGTGACTCTGGTTTTTACTACTGTTATCAGTTGCTTTGCATTTTTATTTTCCATGATCTTCAAGTATTCTTTAGTTACTCTGTATTTGCCCCCTTTGTGATTGGTTGTTTCCCTTCACGGATTCCTTCTTGACAGTTCCACCCACACCTGCTCCCCCATTCAGGCTCCGTTAGTTAGATCCATCCACTTTTGTTTTGGTTCTCCTTAAATACTCCACCTCTTGCAGTCACTCAGGTGCTGGTTCCTTCTAACTCTACAGCTGTGATTGTTTTATTCTTCTAACTAGGTCTCTCCACACGGAAACTCCACTCTTGGAAAGACCCGCGTTTTTTCCCCTGATGTCTCTATGATTTTTGGTTTGTTTTATATTTTAAGTTGGATTTCTGGATTTCTGCGTACTACTGCTATTTGGTCTGCAATTAAAACCCTCAGGGGCTGCATACTCACTGCTTCACTTCTCTTTGCATCTGGGTCCTCAAGCAACCTCACCGCCCATTGTTGACACCTTTATGAAAAACCGCCAGACGCCACTATATGAATTGAAAGCTCAATTTTTCGACTATTTTGAAAAATTCTTTGAGATAGGGGCTAAGGGATGAGGAAGGTCTTGTTGGTCTCCCCGCCTCCATCTCCCGACACGCTCTTGCCTGTGTCTGACCTTTCAGACATTTCTGCATCTTTTTCTGAATCCAACATTGTGGCACGGCGCATATACAATTCATGTTTACAGTTTGAAAAACACCTGCTTGCTTCTGATGATTTCCCTTTAGCTAACCAATGATGTGTTTGGCGTTATATTTGGTCATCCAATACTTCATTTGTTTTCACTAGATGTGGATGGAGCCAATGATCTGCATTGAATGGGCACATGATGTGAAAGAAATATTTATAAACATTAAGCCAGAGGTAACCAACAAAAAATCAGCAGGGTCCGAAAAAAGAAAATCATCAACCAGTTAAGGTCCGGAGACATTTTTAATGATCATTTACTTTAAACATAATTTAACACTGAAATAAAATGAGGTATTAATGCATTCATGTTATACATTGAATTTTTAAATAAAAAAATAGAAAATCTTTCCCTTTTAAAATCTCAAGTGAACAGTTTGGTATAGCCTATATAGACAATTTCCTGATTCACATATTTTTTAAAACCCCTGAACTGACTGTTTTTAGGTCTTAATGAGAGCAGTGGGCTTTAGAAGCTGCCCTGCACCGCGTTTTCCCCAAAACCCTGGGTTTGAATGGAGACAAATCAATTCTCAAGCACAAAATCAACCTGCTCATGCATGGAAGCTACTGATCCAGTCATTTATTTTGGATTCTGTTCATGTAGGAGAATCCTGCTTCACAGCAGGCCAAGGTTGAGGCAGAAACATAACCCTTTCAAAATGTGCAGGATCTGCTCCGGATCTGAGGCCAAGTCAAAGATCCGGCTATTGCACAGAGGAAAAGAATGGCCGAGGAAGATCCAGTTTGTCAAAATAAAATATATTAACAACAGATCGGTAACCTACAAATTAGAACATAATTTTTATACATTTCCTGAAACCTAACACTGTTTACTTAAAAGATTGGATGCAAATTATTGGTCCTTCAACAGGACCAGGAAGCAGATTTCTCATCTCAATCAAACCGCACATCTGCTGGATGCTGATGGAGATTTTTTTAGCTGTGTCGTATTAAAGTAAGCTATTCATTTCTGCATGTGTTTTCTCCATACGAATTGAATGATAATATGATAATAAAAAAGGTGTTTTTAAAAAATCTGTGAATCAAAAAACAATTTGTAGATTTTAAAATGGAAAAATTACACTATTTTTTTTCTATTTTTACATTAAAGATTCAATGTATAACATCAATGCATAAACACCTCGCATAAACAGACCACTTTTAATGAACAACAGATCATAAAAAATGTCTTTGGACCTTTACTGGTTGTATAGAAGCAGCTGTACTGCCTTATATAGCCTTATTCGTGGCCTTATACTTACTTAGCAACAAAAGATTGTTGATGGGGAGTTTGAATCCTAGGTGGCTAATGGCTGATTTATACACAATTAGATGATATATTAAGAGGTTTTGGCACAAACTGAGAACGTCTGTATAAACATTATTTCCAGTGTCAGAGCAACCTCTGGCTTTGACCAGCACACGTGAATTCTACTAAGATTTCGACATAATATTCCGTTGTGCATGTGCATCTAGGTAGTGCAATATTGAGACTATAAAACAGCCTGAGATGAAATGTGAGTTGGGGGAAAACTGATATGTCTGACGATGTAGCGCTGAACTTATGAAGTGTTTAAGACAGCTGTAGGTATTCGAATTGTAAATAAATCCCCCCCCCCCTCTGGAGGACAAAATGATGTGAATCATGTTCAGGTGTCCTTCTTTCTGTCATAAGAGAATTCTACCAATGAGCTTCCACAGTTGATAATTTTCTTTATTCCGATCCCGCTGACTTTTGATTGGGTTACCCCTGATCTAAGTGCTTCTGATTGCCTGATCCTGATCCGTTCTGCCTCTGAGCCTGCCTGTCCCCGTTCTGATCTGCTTGTCTAAGCCATTTTAGGGCTCCTGCAGGATTTCTGCCTGATTGTGAACCAAACCTGGCACTGATTCCCGACTCTGTTCTGGATTTGTTCTGACTATTGGAGGAGGCGTTCGCAGTTTCCTGCTACTCCTGCACCTCCCTGCCTGTCCCTGCTTTGCTGTGTCTTGTCTTTTCTGAGCTCTCTCTTCATACCAACCAAGCTAAAAAAAAATGTATATGGTCAGCCGGTCCTTCAATGCAATTGATCAAATTTATTCAACTGTAAGACAGGGAACAAGGGACACATCCTGTCCTGCTGGCACTTACTTTGTAGGATACACCATGGACTCCTGGAAAGCGTGGAGGATGGTGTGTTTCATAACGTTGTCATTGGAGGATATCGAACATGTGAGGATTTTTGGATTTATGATATTCGGATCTCCTGTTAGGATTTGAGTGCATACCGATGTATCTTCAATTACAGAGGATGTCGGGCGACAATTTGGGCATTGACACTTGTTTGTTGTTGACGCTCTCACAAAGAAAGGAGCTGTGACGAGCAAGATTAGAGCTGAGCCATATACTGGTGCGCGATTGAACGGAGGCTGGCTGCAGTGGTTGAACTCAAAGGAGAGATGGGATAACATCTTGATGGCACGCTGCGCTTCAAGGCGAAAAGCCCAAATTATTTGGAATATTGGATTTCACCACAAAAGCCAGCAAGAAAAAGACTCAAGGCTGAAGGAAATTCCTGTGCAGCCTGCTCTCAAAACATCGATCAAGTGTTATTCTGGATTACGACCTGCCCCCTTTATCTAATCTCCCCTGGATGTGATGGTGAAAGGTAACAAGAAGAGCTGCTCCTCTACCCAGGAAACAAACTTACATCTTATCAAAATGATGCAACGTTTTATGTCCCTGTCAGATTGACTTCAAGAGACTAGCCTCCGATGTGACCCTCTGCTGAAATGTCTGTCTTGTGTTACATATTGCTTTTCTTTGCAGAGGGGGCTTTTGATACTCAAAACCGTATCCTGTCAAGGATAAAGCGGCAAATATGCTTTTTTCCTCACCTCTTTCCTTCAATGTGGCTCCTATCTTACCACAGAAATAAAAGGCAGCGCTTATAGGTAACCACCTGGGACCTGAGGGAGCCAGGTAAATGGTGGGAAACCGTGCAAGCCATAAGAATTCAAAAATATATGTGGACGACAGATAAAACGTTGTGCTTGAAAGTGAAATTTCAATTGCAGTGTAAATTGTGGTTGACAAAAAGTTTTGGGATGATATTATGTGAGTTACCTCAATGTATGTAATAAACTGAAACCCTAATGATTTACTGCTATTTTAATTTGGCCTTATTTTAAAAAATGTTATTCTCCTTGGTAATTTAAGTTTTTACCTCCATATGCTTTTTATATAGAGAGTTTTTGTTTTGGTTATATAAAAATATAAATCTAAGTATCATTTGATGGTGTATAAATATTATATATATCTGTATATATATATATATATATATATATATATATAATAAAAGATGACATTATGACAATGTTATTCCTAAAGCCGGTTTATTTTAACACTAAACTATCCACAAACCTGATTTATAAAATAAATCCTTTCTTTTGAAACCAGATCTACCTGTTGTTGCTTTTAAGATCCCAGTAATATGTTTTACGTGGGATGAGGAATTCCCTCCATCGGCGGGGCCATCTTCTTCAACCAAAAGGAAATAAATAAATAAAATACATTATCTTTAACCTAATTGTAACAATGACCAAATGGCCCCTTGCATAAAACATCAATCCTGGGTGACTGCTCAACTACTTCCCATGGGGGTTTCCATCACTAAAACTCACTTCACACATACACTCCTTGCTTGTGTTCACCAGGCCTTTGAATGGTCTGTAGAGCCTGATCATTGTAGAGTCAATCAAACATGTTGGGTCAGGGGTGAAGTAAATTGAACCTGCTTCTGCCCTGGGGTACCCTACCTTCCTCCTGAACAAGGTTGTGCCAGATGGTTGGGGAAGCCTTTACCTAACAAGTAAATATACTGTATGAGGGAAAAAACAATAATTTAACAAGTATATTTTCAGAGGAACAAAGGAGAGTGATACTATATTTAGTACAAATATTTATTTCACTTTGATGAAAAATGGAAGTAAAACAAAAAAAGATCAGAACGCTTCGGAACAAATGTACCTGAACCTTAAATGCATTTCTAATAATGCAGTATCACATAAGCTTACATAAAATGAAGTTGCTGTCATCTAAAGTGGATAATTCAGGATGCGAATGAATAAAACACATAATATAGTGAACAAAGTGTGGCTCATGCTTTGACACACGCCCCAGATGATGCCAAGTAAGTACCACACACAGATTGGCCATAAGGTGGAGCCAAATCCGCTCAACCTAACCTGCAGGGAAGTAAGACACTTTGTATGTTAAAAGCTCACATAGCACATCAAGCAAAACGACTTTGAAATATGATATACAATAAATATCAGCGGGTGCATCCTTCAAAGGCTTACTACTGTAACGTACAGGAAATTGACCCAGGAAACAGCTCTGACAGGTCAGTGGAATGCAACAGATTTTTTAATGAGCTGCACAGGAGCGCGCAGGTGGTTTCAGTGTGGGGAAATCCCCCGTGGCGGAGACAACAGGTTAATGATCAGCAAATCGGTCTCCGTCAGTCACGTGACATTTGTTGCCAAGACGCCATTTTTGGCGTAATGGCGTAGTGTAAACAAACCGCAGTATAGCTAAACAAAGCGACTAAAAGGATTGAGTTTGTCTCTGACTATATGGAAAAAAAGTAAGCAGAATGAATTACCGTACGGTGTCGCCAAGGTAGTTATCCCTGCGAAAATTTGTATCCCCTCGTCGGGCGCTGCGACGGAGTATAGGAAGAACAACCCGAAGTTAACTCCGCCAGATTCGATTCCAACGTGCAGAACTTGAAATTTGAAAGGTTTTACGTGCATGAAAGTTGAGTTTACTGTTTTATTTCCTTACTTCACATGTTATAGCAGAATATCGCCAGTGATATTGATCTAAAACTAATAATAAAAACACAAACGTTGGCTTGAAAAAGCTGGTCACTCTATCGCAGCAGTGTCTTACCTCCCTCCCTGAAAGCAAACAGATCCTTGTTCTTTCCCACACGTTCATTAAAAAATCTTCATTGTTTCACAGTGTCCAAATGTTCTCATCCCATTGGAAAACCGTTGTAAACCATAATGGTAACAAAACAAACAGAAATGGAGTGCATGTGTAATCATTAAAACTACTTGTATATGCAGAAGGAAATAATTTTTCCTCGTTGAAATTTGGTACTTAAATCTATATATTTGTATTTGTAGTAACTTGCAATTTATCTATGCTGTACTTAACCTGCAAACAGCTTGTGGGTATCAGTTATTTTATTTCGATCCTACTTTGCCAGAACTGGCACAATATGGGATGAAATAAAACCTGCTGGTAATCTCCCTGTCTAAATCAGGTGGCACCCCAGCTTTTTCATTTCGGCCATGCTATCTTTTATGATGATACTTATGCTTCCTGATACGTATTTTAAAGTTACAAAATTGGAACAAATTATAGTATAGCCACCTGCTATACCAGCCTCTGTTTAAATCAGACAAAAGCCCTAGCTTTTTCATTTTTGGCATCATAAAAAGATGCTTATAAGCCAAAATGACAAAATCTGGGACCTTTTTGTCGATGAGAGGGGGAACAGATTATAGCAGGTGGTTCGCTATAATTTGTTCCCCTTATAACTTTAAGAAATAAAGGTCAATCACCCAAAGTTTCAGGGTTAGCTTGTCATCATAAAAGATACTTATAAGCCAAAAATGAAAAAGCTGGGGCCTTTTTGTCTGGATTTAGACAGGGGGGATTATAGCAGGTGGCTTACAGCAGGTTTTTAACTTTTAATCCCAAAGGTCAATCTACTCCAAAGTTTAAGGGGTTAGTTGTCATCAAAAAGATGATGTTTATAAGCCAAAATGAAAAAGCTGGGGCCTTTTTTGCCCTGATTTAGACAGGGGAACAGATTATTTTTATTTTATCCCATATTGCCAGTTCTGCATATGGTCTTTAATGATTACACGCGGCACTCCATTTTCTAGGTCACTTTTATTACGTATATGGTTTACAAATAGTTTTAATGGGATGAGAACATTTGGACACTGTGAAACAATGGATTTTTTTTTAATGAACGATGGAAAAGAAACAAGGATCTGTTTGTTTCAGAGGGAGGAGTAGACACTGCTGTCACACACCAGCTTTCAAGCAAACGCTTGTGTTTTATTATTAGTTTTAGATCAATATCACTACGCATAGTTATAACATGTGAAGTAAAATGTTCAGCAAAGCTCAACTTCGCACGAAACCTTTCTCAAATTCCCCAAGCTCCGCACTAAACCTGAAGTGGAGCCAACCTCGTTGTTCTTCCTAATCCGTACCCTGACGAGGGGATACAAATTTTCGCGAGGGATAACTACCTTGGCAAGGACACCGACTGGCAGCTCTCACACAACACCCATCGGGTTACTTCTGTAAATAATTAAAGCTCGAAAAGAACAGCCGCTATGGTGGCTTATCTCGACTCTTTACGCCTAATATGGTGGTTTTCCCCACGATGCACCGCGCCTCGAGGTAAACAAATTGACGTCACCTGGCGGAGACCGATAGGAGCAACAGAGAGGGAGTGGAGGCTGGACCACTAACCCGTTACCGGGTCCTCAGAGTGGGCTTATTGGCTCCTCGGTTAACCTTCGGGCAGGAGTCCAGACGCAGGAAGGGGCTTGTGGAAGCAGTGGCCGCGTTGAGCTGCGGATGGTTAGCTGAGGAATTTGCGTCGGCGAGCTCCAGAGACAGTTTGTTGGCGGCATTCCAGAGATGATGGGGTCCAAAGCAAAGGTACAGAGGGGCAATCCAGAAGAGAGGTCCAGGTCCCATCGAGAGTCCGTTAACTGGCAGGTTGAGAGAAACAGATGAGTTAGGGCAGACTCGCTACTCACTGACTGAGTGGGGTTCAGGCTCACAGGCAGGCAATCAAAGCCAGAACTGATGCAGCGGTCCAGAGGCAGATCTGGTTTGGATTCAGGGCAGGCAGACAGGATCAGATAAGGGATCAGGCAGGCTCGGTGAAAAAGGCAAAAACAGGTCCGGTAACAGGTAGGCAGGCAAAATGTAGAAATGCTGGAAGGTACTCAATAGTTGGTTTGAGACGATCTGGCACTGGGAACCCTAATTAGTGATAATAGCAGGCAGGGTGGAGTGAGCAGGTGTGTAGAGTTGGAGATTAAGCCAGCACCAGTGCCGAGATCGTCATAACTTGGGCTGAATCCTTGGATGGCAACACACATTTTGGGATCAACAAAGCATTATTAACCTTAATCATCATAGTTGCTGATATGGCTTTGCAACATTTGTAATCTTATATTATTAAATGTTAACTGACATCACTATGAACTCTATGCCATTAAGATTTTTGAAATAGTTTGAGATGCTAATAATTGTTTTAAATATAAAACTAATAACTTACATTTATTAAATGATTCCCAGCATTTAATCTGAAGCTACTAATTGAGATATTTCATATGATTTCCACCATATCTTCTTGATTTCTCTACTACCCAGCCGGGAAATATCAATTCAGTTTAATTCAGTTTATTTATGAAGTGCCGATTTACAACACATGTCATCTCAAGGCACTTTACAGTTCACCAGATCATACGGTCAAATTGATTCAAAGTTTTCTATCTAAAGAAAACCAGTTGATTGCATCGCACTCACTGACTCAAAGGCAATCCTCACACCAAACATGCTTGTAGTGACAGTGGAGAGGAAAAAACTCCCTTTAACAGGGAAGAAAACCTCTCCAGCAGAACCAGGTTTCAGTGTGAGCCGCCATCTGCTGAGGCTCCACTGGGGTTCAAGGAGACAGAAGCAGAGATACAAAAAGCAACTGTAAAAAGGCGCCTGGCCCAGGAAACACACAGCCAGGCAGATCTAGCTCCAAGCCGTAGCTCCCATGTCAAGAGATGAAGAGATACATCCAGCCAGTCAAGCAGCGTCAGGAGAAACAGGACTACACTGGCCGATTTCCAACATCTATAAACAAGGGTGATTATTGCAGCAGCACAGCCAAACAGGAAAAGACCAGGCAAAGCTACTCTGAGGAAAAGCAGAGAGAGCAGAACGTTAGAGATTAAACTAACAGATTCTGCAGAGTGGGAGCATAGAGATAGAATGAAACAGAATGATGAAATGGGGGTCCCTATGTCCTCCAGCAGTCTAAGCCTATAGCAGCATAACTATAGAGATAGCTCAGGATAACCTGAGCCACTCTAACTATAAGCTTTATCAAAAAGGAAAGTTTTAAGCCTAGCCTTAAAAGTAGACAGGGTGTCTGCCTCACGGACTAAAACTGGTATTTGGTTCCACAGGAGAGGAGCCTGATAACTAAAGGATCTGCCTCCCATTCTATTTTTAGAAATTCTAGGGACCACTAGTAAACCTGCAGATTGAGAGCAAAGTGCTCTGCTAAGGAAATAAGGAACACTCGGATCTCTGATATGATTTAGACTTAGTTGTGATGAGTTGTTGGCTTGCTTACAAGTGTAAAATGTTATTATTTCTTTAGCCATAGCTATTGGAGCTTTGGAAATAGTAAAAATATAAGCAAAACAGGCCATGTGTGCCCACATGACTATACCCTAAAGCTCCTAACACTTGCATAAGGTTTACAAATATAATGGCCAGCCATGGGCCAGGCCATAATGCTAAAATACAAGTACATATTTTACAAAAACATTCAGCAGCCTGAAGGTGTGAAAAGAAGAACCTGCTGGACCCGTATCCAATGCCTCGAAACGCTTCCTGCTGCCCTCCTGGATGTCCAGCAAGGCAGCAGGAGTGGCAGTCTCCATGGTGGGGGTGTGAGGGTCATTGGCGAGGTTATGGGCCTCAGGACACGCAGCAGCTGACATGAAATGTCTCCTCCCAATGCAGGGAAGAGTGTTCCCCTATGATCCCCTTGCTGCCCTCACCACACTCTCCTCACTTCTTTTCCAGCTCCGAGGGGCGCTGCAGCCTCCAACCCTCGCCACAGTGATATAGCTGGGTGCACATCGCCCCCATGCCAGCCCCCCAGCAGGCTGGGGCGGGGTCATCTCTCATCAAGTCCGGGGCTAGTACATATGCTTGTGTGCCCTTGACCAGTGTGAGGTGGGTGCTTCCATCCCAGGTGTGAGGGTGCCTGGTGACTTGGCAGGAATTGGGGTGCTTGGACTACTCTAAGCAGTTTTCATCACTTGTTGGATGACCAGTGGAACGTGGTTAGGCTTCTCTGCTCTTCCCTGAAGTCTAAAATTATCTCCTTCTATCTTTCCAATGCAATGCCTGTGACTGTGGCCGTTATTCCTGCACCATTCAAACAGCTGCTCCACCTCCCTAAAGGTAGCCTGTGACCATCCCCTACTGCTCAGTAGGTGTCGCCATTTCGCCAGCCTGACTTCTGCCCCTTTCAGTAGGCAGGGGAGGCTGGGCAGCTGAAAGCAAGTACCTGATGGCTGCTAAAACACTGGCCATCCAGCCAGTCACTCTCTCTGCTTGATTTGTGGCCTCTGCACTGCACCCCAATAGGCAAGTACTGATCTGGACTCCTCTTTGACTGGCTGAGCAGCTCTAGCAATTGAATACCGGGGAGCAGGCCAAATTATTGCCCAGCTTGGACCTGCTTTGCCTGCCTCCCATTTTTGCCAGCTCCCATGAGATTGGGGCATGACAAGCCCTGCCGCGTCGTCGTTTCTGGATGAGGCCCACTCACCGCGGGGTGTCATCTGCAAACTTCTGGGTGATGTACTCAGGGAGGGAACTTGGGGACGCAATCATGTGTCATCAGGGGGTGAACAGGCAGGGGCCTGGCCCATTGGCTGCCACCGGGAGGGGAGCCTTTGCTTGGGACCGATATCATCAGAGGCATTCCTGTCCAACCCGGACTGACTCAAGGCTCCTGCTGGATGAGGAAGCCCAGCAGCCAGTGCTGGAGAGGTGTATGGAAGCTCAGCAGTTCCAAAGCTCTACTGGGATGCTGTGAGATGATGGTGTTGGGAAAGATGGAATTGAAGTCTGGTGAACAGTGCATCCCCGCGACGCTTGTAAGTTCTTCTCCTCCAGGTGTGCCAGGCCTAGGTGGGATGCAGCAGAGATGGCGCCCCAGTGGGAGCGGGTTAAGGCCGGGTAGGCAAACTTAAATCCTTTTATGATATAAGATGGAGCTTGGCAATTTTAAGGCTCTATAAGTGAGAAGGAGGATTTAAATTTCTATTCTGGATTTACCAGGAAGCCAATGAAGAGAAGCCAGGATAGAGAGATCATATCTATCTCTTTTTAATTGTCATCAGAACTGTGGCTGCAGCATTTTGGATCAGCTGGAAACTTTTAACTACAGTTTGTGGACTTCCTGATAGTAAAGAATTACAAATGCATGGACTAGTTTCTCTGGAATAGTTTCTCAGCATCACCCCTTGACAGGATATTTCAAGTTTTTTTAAATATTCCGCAGATGAAACAAGGACATTTTAGAAAACTCTTTGATATGGGATTTAAAATGTCCTGATCAAAACAACACCAAGATTTTTTTACTTTTATGTTTATGAAAGATTAATTAAGGCAGGCACTGAGTAATCATCGTCTTTTTTAAAGACTTGGGTCCAAAGACTATAACTTCAGTTTTGTCTGCATCTGCATTCAGAAGGTGAAAGTTAAGAGTCATCCAGGTTTTGCATGTCTTCAATGCATGCCTGTAATCTATGTAATGGGTTAGCTTCATCTGGATTTATAGAAAGATATAGCTGGGTATCATCTCATTAACGTGAACAAACTGAAATCGGTCAGACAGATCTTATTCATATTATCCTGTCATGATCGCATATTCTGTTAACTGGATCCAATTGCTCACTTCACTCACCTGCCAAACCGTCCCAACTCACTAACCATCACCTGCTCCTTCTGCTTTGGCAGTTCAAATCAGCTATCAGGATCAGCTCATTGATGATTGTTTTTTGCTTTAGTTTGAGTCTTTTCCATAGTTTTCTGTTCCAGTTCTTAGAGAACAGTGGTTTGTGAAGATTGTTTTCTCTGCTCTTGGCATTTCCTTAATATGTCCTGGCTCTTGTCCGCTAAGCATGCTCTGTTCCTGTTTTGGGTTAGGTCTGGGGAGAGCTCTGTAGTGTTCTGGCTCTTATCCTCTGATACGTGCCATGTTCCTGTTTTGGCTCAGAGGAGGGAGCCAATTTAAAGTTCCTGTAAATTTTCTTATGTCATGTCATGTTTTCCTGACTCTCAACTGCTGAGCCTGCCTATTTCCATCTGACCGTGTCTGCCTGAGCACTCTGCTGGACTCATGGAATCCTGAACCTGCCCCTGAACGAGCTCCGTGGCTTCCTGGAGCCCTGGGATCCTATCTGTTTCTGTTTGGATCAGGAATCAATGGCTGGGTTGTAGAACTCCTGGATCTCAGAACCATCCTGTTCTTAGTTGTTTGTCTGACCTGTCTCAGACACCTGCCTGTTCACCAGGGCTCCTGCATCGGGGGACACTCTTGGCAGTCCATTGGTCTGATCCCACACTCACCTAAGAGGATGGGCTGAACTATTAAACAGTTAAGTGACTCACATGGACCTCATCATGTTTCTCACTCAACCAGACTGTCAGTGCTGGGTGGCGCCCTGCCTCCCCCCTGCGAGCTTCACAGATCTTTCTTCAGATCCTCCAGCTCTGCGTTCTGCATCTGTTATTTTCTTTTTGTTTGATTAGTTTGGAACTTTCCCCACTGCCTGTCTCTCCTGAATACTGGGTCCACTACATTCTGGGTTTCTATGACATATCCTAGAGGAAAAATATGCTGATCTTGCTTTATGAAGGGTCCTCTTATACAGCAGTAAACTATTTTTCAGACAAGCTAGGATTCCTGTAGGCAAGTAGAGGGGCCATTTTTCTCCAGTTTTCTGACATCTTTTTCAGAAGTGCACAGCTCTGCATTAAACCAGGTAGCCCACTTTTCTATTTTAAAGTTTTTCTTTTTAAAAGGGGCTGCATTGTCTCTAATGCAGTATCCAGACAACTAGCAAACCCTATCCGCAAAATGATCACTATTAAGGAGAATAAAATAAGCTTTTGCCCTCTGCAGCACATCTTAGAGGAGAGAGAGAAAGTGAAGCAGATTCTTTAAAATTCATAACTGCACTATCTGATAATGATCTGCTAAAGTGAAACCTTCTTTGGTGGAGGATAACTCTGTTAAAGTAATGCTGAAGTATTATTAAAGTGGTCAGAGAGGACAGGGTTGTGAGGAAATACTGTTATTTCTTCACATTCAATGCCATATGTCAGCACAAGGTCCAAAGTATGAGGATGAGAATGTGTGGTACCATTCACATTTTGGAGCAAAAGCCAATCACATCTAAGATAGCATTAAAGGCTGCAGTTAAGCTTATCAACTTCACTGTCATCATGGATGTTAAATCGCCCATTATGGTGACCCTGTTGGTATTCAACACCAAATCAGATAGAAACTCTGAAAACTCATCTCTAAGGACCTGGTGGACGATACAAAGTTACAGAAAGAAAAGAGGTTTTTCTGGCTTTGCAATTTGGAGAAGGGAATTAAAGAAGGTTAAATATTCCAAAAGAGTTGTAAAGTATTAACTGCCTTGGGGTAATCAGTAGGTTAGACTGAAAGATTATTGCTACTACTCTCCTCGCCCAGAACTTCCTACTGGGTATGTGAAAATTAAAATAGCTTAAAGGAGTTGCCTCATTTATGCTGCTGCCCATAATCCCTCTTGCTGCAGCCAGGTTTTTCTGTAAGGCAACATAAATCAATGTGATTTTCACAAATCAAGTCATTAACTAGAAGACTTTTAGAGGAAAAGAGATCTTGTGTTAAACAGACCACATTTAATAATTTTCCTTTTTCAATTGGAATTATTTTTGATTTCAATTAGATTATCATGACTTAGTCCTTTGGGGAATCTTTGCTAATTTATTACATTTTTGGTCGTGGGCAGAGACACTGTCTGGATGGGTAAAAGAGTGGGTGGTAACAGTAGAGAAGCTCAAGAGATGAGAGGTGTCAAGTAGCAGTAAAAATACTGTTACTGTTCTTAAGTAAGCCCAGGGTATCTATACTTTTACTCCATTACTCTTTTTTTTTTTCTACTTCTTACTTCTACTCATTACATTTCACACAAGTATCTGTACTTTCATTCGCCATTTTTAAAATAAACGTTGCTCGTTACTCTTGGCTTCAGTTTAATGCAAGGGTCATGGATTAGCGGACAGCGTGCAGTGTTCTGAATAACAATAAATCCAAAGATTGTGTCGAATTCATTTGATTAATTTGTTGTAGTCTCTTGTTGTTCGCACAACAATAAGCAGTGATAACCAGCGATGCGTTTGGAAACTTCTGAAAGCTTTGTCTTAAGTGGAAAATCAAAGGGTGAATGCGTCACAGACGTTCTGAACCAGTGTGATGCATTCATGGCGTCCGATAGCTATGGTGCATTCAGGAGCATACTTTCATACTTTCAAGGAAAAGGGAACTTAATTCATACAGTAATGTATTTATTCAGAAACGATGTGGGCTTTCTTATAGTACTAAGATGCTCTATAATTGTATTCTGTTATTTTTGATTAGGCACATCTGCTAGCTTTTTATTCTAAAATCTATAATATTACAGCAGCAAATTATCAAAAGTTTTCAAAAGCCTCTTTAAAAGCTCTAAATGAGGCTTCCGGATCAGACAACCACAATTTAAGCTGTCCTGTCATTGTTTTTTACAGGCAGAATTTGCATTAGCTGACCCTTGTCATTTAACTACTGATCGATATACAGGAATACAGTCATACAAGTGTAAACCCTCTGAGATAGCACGGATGCAATTTGGCTATTTCTATTTATTTTATTTTTTTATTCAATGTATAACATGAATGCATAAATACCTCATTTTATTTCAGTGTTAAAATAATTAAAATGTCCCTGGACCTTACCGGTCAATACCCCTGATTTAATAAGTTTAAAATATTTATTTCAGATCATGTATGCCATCCAATGGTATTCATTGGCGCATCCACACATCTAGTGAAAACAAGTGTAATTGGATTCTGTAAAAAATTCAAAAAATATCCACTGGACTTGGTTTCCAAGATTTGAAGATGTCAATCTCTCCAGAAGCTTTCAATTCAAATGTCCTGGATCCTCAGAAAATATTTTACGGAATTTTTTCTGTTCTTCACTTAACGGATGACTGAGAACCTTCATCAGCAGAGTGTACTGGATAAAGATATGTAAACACTCATTGGTTAGCTAAAGGAAATCATCAGAAGCAAGCAGCTGTTCTTCAAACTTAAACATTAATTGTTATGCCGTCATGTAAGTGATCTGTAGCAAGATTTTGAAATGTCTGAAAGGTCGGAGCACAGGCGAGTGTATCATAGAGACCAACAACACCCCACAGAAAACATAACTTCAGATGGAGATCGCCTGACAGCAAACAACCCCTCAGTAAATCAAACAGGAAGTGAACACCAGCACGCTCATACCAACAGCAGCAGTAGCACCCTCTAGTGTACATATAGTGGATATACAGTTATCATCTTCATTTGTACATAGTAAAGATTTGCAGAATGGAATGAGAGCAGTGTCCTTCAGCTAACAACAAAGTGTAATATTTTGATAGGCTGGAGCCATGGATCTACTCATCTGCTAATTTGTATGATGTGATGATGTGGCATACTGGAGATAATATATAAAATGACTTTTTAACTGTTATTAGGGGGCCACTTCCTGAGAGGTGAGTCGGAGGTGAGCAGCTGCCTTCTGTAAACTCTGAGCAACTTCTCTGATCTGAGTAAGATTACAATTTCTATCAGAATCTGTTGTTATGTCTCACAGTTATTTAGAAATATTATTTATGAAGTGTTATTTAAAGAGTTTGTCCTGTGTGATCTCTTTTCAGGAAAAAAAAAGAACAGAAGGGATAGAGCTTCAAGGTGCATACAGAGAGCATTTTTTCAGCACTTCTTTGGTAGAACAGTGAGGATACATCCTATGACCAGAAGGTGCTGGTCAAAGTTCTGTGCACAGTGATATCTCTCTGGTTCTTAGATGAGGTTTGATATAGACTGTATAGGCGGCTGGCTCAGTCCCTTCTCTCGGGGCCAGATCATTGAGTTTCAAATTGTTATTGAAGCTCTAGTTCATGTTCTCGGTGGCCAGTGGTTAGAGAGATTTTTAGTGTTTCATAGTTTTCCTGATAATGTTCTGTCTTTATCCACTAAGTGTGCCCTGTTCCTGTCTTTGCTCAGTGGAGAGAGCGAGTTTTTAGCATACCACAGTGTTCCTGTTATCCTCACCTGTTCTGCCTCTCAAATATTGAGCTTGCCTGTTCCCATATTAACTTTCTGCCTGAACACTCTGTGGACTCTTGGAAACCTGGACCAGTCTGTTCCTGTTCTTATTAGTATCCCTGAACAGGCTTCAGACATCTAGACCTCCAAGCCTTCCTGTTCTGATCAGTTCCCCTGACCTTGAATGGACTCCTGTTTGCCCTCCAGGACTGCAGCATCTGGTTCACTTTGGGTGGTGCCCGCCGCATCTGATTGGCAGCCCTCCGGCTGAATCCTAGTCCTTTTATGGAGGTGGACTGAACTGTCAAACCAGGTAACTGACTGTCATGGATCATCCTCCATCAGATTATCATGGTCTCTTAAGTGTGTTTTTCTCCAACCAGAGTTTCCAGTGATGGGTGGGTCCCCACTGCAGCAGCTGCAGATACACATCCCGCTTCTGTTTTGCATTTTTTTTTTTTTTTTTAAAGAACGCTTTAAATTTTTCTAACTGTCTGTCTTCCCTGAATACTGGGTGCTTCTTTCCCATTTCCTGACAATTGTAGATTTCAGAAGAAACAGGAACAAGTTGAAACCTATTAACATCATGGGAGAAGCAGTGGAGGTGGTTGTGGAGTATGAATACCTTGTTGTTCACTTGGACAACAAAGTCGACTGGAGACGCAACTGTGAATACAGGAGGAAACAGAGCAGATTTTACTTTACTAAGGAAGCTTGGGTGATTCGACATTTACAGAAAGATGCTGTATGTCTTCAAAGTCTGTTGCGGAGAGTGTTGGGATCCAGAGGTTTGCCCTCCAGAGGGCGATGTCCCTTTCTGTGGGCTTCTGAGAGTGTAATCTCATTTTCCATGATCTGCTGGGGTAACCAGTATTAGAGCTAATGACTTAAAGGCTCAACCAGAAGAAGCTAATAAAGAGGCCAGCTCTGTTCTAGGAACACCTGAAGAACCTCTGGAGAATATTTTTATAGAAAGATTCTTCAGAGGATTAGAATAGAGTTGGAATACAAAACAAGCTTCCTCTTAGGAGGGTATTAAAGGGAACTCCGTTTTTACATTGGGCCTTGATTTCACGTTATTACATCACACCCATATGAGTCTTGTGCCATTTGGAGCCGTTCTGAAGATATTCTGTTAGGTTATTCCTATGGGCAAATGACTTGAAAGCACAAACTGAACTGTTGATAATTTATTATTTATGGTACACCAGCATTCATAACATGTAGGCGAATCACTGTCATCCAGACATGGTTATATTTTTTATATTTATATCTTTTAAAAACAAAGCAGAGTGTATGTCGTCATCAGCGCGGGCCAGCTAACGTTCATTCTTCATGTCCGCTGAACTGCTGCTAGTTTTACTCACATGCCTGGTGTTGGGATCCTCAGGCTTGCCCACCAGAGGGCGCCGAGGATCCTCTTCTGCTCTTTGTTGTTGTCTTTTAGGACTGGAGTTACTGTTGGGATCTGGAGATTACCCTCGGTCTCCAGCAGAGTGCGCCGTGGGTCTCCTAGGGCTGGAGTCTTCCAGCACACCTGATTTGCATCTACTCATTAGGAGACCTTCCCTTTATAAACACCTGCCAGACCTTGCTTCCATGCCGCAGTGTTGATCTTAGTTTGGTTAGCAACCTGAACCTCTGTTACTGAAAGAATCTTAGTTGTCTCTAGTGTGAGGTCAGATTCTAATCTCTCCTTTATCTGTGCCTCACAGGAAACCTGTCGCTAGTCTGAAGCTCTGGGTGAGCTGCCTCACTGGAAACCTGTCTCTGGCCTGAAGCTCTGGGAGAG
>JAGKQL010002896.1:0-28536 GCA_018398635.1 Cyprinodon brontotheroides | reverse complement strand
GGTTAATGCATATGTCTAGCCATCCTGGAGCACTCCTGAAAAAAAGAGATGCATGAGTGGGGTTGGAGGTGCACGCGGCGTTCCGCGTGTGACAAGAGATGACCTTGGTCCATTGCGGTGGACCTCAGAGCTGGGTGGGAAGTGGGTTTACATCCAGTCTGGGCATTAAAAATGAGCTCCTTGAAGTTGAAAAGGTACCAATACAATACAAGTTTAATGTGCGAGGAAACATTACCAGGAAACATGCATGGCCAGGAAGTAATGCAATGTGAGGTAAGCTGAGAGCAGGCAGAGCATTACGCATGAATCATTCTAAATTGGGGGCACCACACAATCGCTGGATAAATGGATAAATTTGTTCCAGATGATGTATAACATATAGACAGTGTTGATGACATGCCCTCTGAGATGAGCTCCCAAAACAGCCACCTGGGAAGCGATTGAATTCCCAAACCACAAGGCGCAAGAGGGTGAGGGGAGTCATGGGAAAGCGGGATGCCAGCATGCTGTGCCAACGAGTGAATGAAGGGCTAAGGATCTAAAACAGACTGAGCATAAGAAACACAAGAGCAATAATAGACAGTGTAGTACTGGGCTGGTGAAAACATTTGAAGGTTCAAAGGCAATTTGCAGCTGGTCAGCTGGACGAATGGCCGGTGCAGCAGACACGCAGGGTGAGGAGGGCTGATTACAACCCTGCTACTCGGCCTGACACAGTTTGGGAAAACCCAGATCAGTCTGGGGAGACTTGTGTGTGTGTGTTTGTGTCAGGGGTTGCAAGCTAGGTGGAAAATTTTAATGGCAGGAGGGCTAAGTTACAGATCAAGGTGAAGATTTTTCTTTTTTTTTTCCCTCTCTGTGATCTAGGAAAACCTTAGGGTGGAAGTCAGTGGCCGGGGTTTGGAAAATTTTTCAGGGAGTTGGCTCATTTTCTGACGTTTGTAAGAAACCAGAGTCTACAAAAAACGTCAAACACTCTTCCAACGTGTGGTCTCAGGGATTATTCAATAAAATCTGGAATGTGTCCGAATGAAATTCTTTTTATCTTGCAGTATAAACAAGATGTGTATGGTAAAAGGTTTATTTCTTTTAGAGATATTATTTTAAAAAAATAGAAGCTTTATATTGTTTAGATTATTAACATTTTCAAAGGGTTTTTTTCATGCAAAGTTTTAAGATTGAAGCTCATAACTGCTGGAACCCAGAATCCAAATTCTCAAAAGATTCGAAAATTACAGAAGAACAATTAAAATGTTTTATTGTAAGTACAGGAATTTGGTCGGCTCTAAAGTATATCCATTCTCTCAACAGTCTGTGCATCAATACTTGATCAAGGCTTCTAATACATTAATAACTAAACCATAGCAGAGTGATAAGGATGCACTGAGCACATGGCTCTGCTTCAGTATAAAGAGGCCAAGGTGATAGTGGCCTTCTGCTTATCTGTAAAAATGGCTCTGGTGTTTCTCGACTTTATCATCGCAAAACCCAACAGATTTTCTATGGAGGATATAGAAAATATCAAACTTGTCATAAAATAGTCAGTAGAACAGGTACTGGTAGCTTTGAGTGTGAGGATATATTAAGCCCCGTTTGCATCAGACTGGTCGTATCATCTTGGCTTGCGCTGCATATTTCTTTTTTACTTCCACAACATTTTCCATCAATGAGTTTGGATAAAATAATCATAGGACAACCAGCTTTTTTAGCAGTGACTTTATATGGCTTATCCTATTTATCCTAAAAACTGTGGGAATCTTGATGCTCAATGCCGGCAGCCTTCTACATGATTGCATCTGCTAGAATATGGCCATTTAATTAAAAAATTGTTTTTATTGGTCTTATGTATTAACAAATCAATAAAGTCTTTTGGACACACATTAGATGAAGATGCCACATAAACTAACATGCTTCTTTAAAATAAATGAATTAAAGCTACAATTACTTAATAGATGTCTGGTTTCTCAGTAAGGCACTGGTATGTAACCATTTCTTCTGTATCACATCCCCCCAAACTTACTTTGAAAAATGTCTCCAACCAACCAGAGGCCTCCTTTGCTTTATGCAGGATGTTTATGTTTGGAGGTATAGGTTCTCAGTTCCCTCCTTTTAACCCCCTCAGTGCACACACACACACACCAACACACACACTTTCACTCTTTCTCATTTACCTCCATTTAATACCCACGCCTGACAAGTGACAAAGCAAAGCGCGGCTTTTGAAATGATTACAAAGCTAGACAGGTGAGCAAAATAAACGAATTCTTTTTTTTTATACTTTGCATTTTTATCTCGGTTTCGTCATTTATCGTTTGCACACGTTTAAAGGGAAAAATAATTGAGGAGATTTTAATACTTTTTCAATGCATTTATGACAAGATCACACTTTGATGCTGATTTTCTGATTCTTAAATAGAGCACAATCAAGGTTTCAGTATTAATAATTGCTAAACAACTGTCTTGGTTTCACTAAAAGTTGTGAAACTGAGAGTAAGAAAAAGTGTTCTTAGTGAATCTTAGCTGTTGTCTCATTGCCCATCACACATATTTAGTTAACCACAGATTTTACATGCCTGCCTTGCTTTAGCTTCTTAGATTAAAGCTTGAATAAGAAACTACTCTCAGTGATTCATTATGGTCCAGATCTTGCAGTGGATTGTACTGTAATAACATATCTGTAAATTACTGTAACGTGTTTTTTTTTTTGTTTTTTTTTAAATGACTTGATGAGTCATTTATATATGAAAATCTTTTTTGGTGTTAATCCTGACAGGCATTGCATCAGGTAAAAAAAAGCAGATTTTCTTCCTATTTTTCGCAGGGCACTGTTACCCAAAAAAAAGTTCATCTATCATTACAAAAACATGCGCTGGGCAAGAGGTCGGTGTGAGACATATCTCTGCTTTGTGGTGAAGAGGCGAGTGGGCCCAGACTCCATATCCTTTGACTTTGGACATCTCCGCAACCGCAATGGCTGCCATGTGGAGGTAAGAAAGGGAAGACGTTGTTCAGGTGCATTGCAAAATGAAGCAGTTGGGCATCGAGGGGCTGGACCCATTCATCAACAGATGGCGAAACAATAAATCAAACTTTTATCACGCAGCATAATCTCCCAAGTGAAATATTTCTACAGAGTTCTACTAACATTTTATTTAAAATGTCCTATTATTTTTTCAATACTAAGATATTCTACCTTTGCAAAAGCAAAAGTTCTGAAAACAGGTCCCACAGCCTAAACCAAACCAACTTTATTTATAAAAACTTCCCAAAACAACAGATAAGGACCAACCTGCTGATAAAAGGAATGTGTAGTTAAAATACGCCATAAGAAATAAAGAGTTAAAAGCATAAAGGGAATATTTACCACCAGTTTGCACTCAAGCATAGCGACCATAGATAATGATGATCATTTTGTAAGATTTGATTAACAAGGGGTGAAATTGATTAACTAAAAAACCTGACTTATGTTATACCTGACATGTCATTTATACATTATGTTCATAATAATAAAATTAACACATGTTTAGTTTGTGATGGTAGGAGGAAATTTTCTTTTAAAGCTTTGAATGTATGGGTAAAGAAAGTTAGTAAAAATTTTGCAGTAGGGTAGTTTAGCTGGTTTAGTGGCTATTTTTCTTTGCAATAAAAATTACTTCACTTAAAAAAGATGAAAACACATCTGGTTTATTTTTAAGTGTATGTTCTCTTGTCTTTTTCCTATTCTGCCAAGTTGCTACAAGAAACAGGCCTCTAGGTCCAATAATAAGCGTATCTTTAGGTAGATGTAAAAGATTTGATATTTTGATTTAACATATCCAGCCATACATGCAGCTGTGGACTTAACAATTGTTAGTTTGTTTTTGTGTTAAAAGAACTTGGAAGACAGGCAGCTTTTCACTGAATGGACGCCAGAGCCTACTCTCAAACCTTCCTTGGGCTTTAATATTTCATCTTTTTTTATAAGCACTTATATTACTTAATTTTTAATAGAAAGGGTATTCAACAAAAAGTATGTTTTTTACTTAAGCAATACAGAAATGATAAAGGCACTGGCAGAGGCTTACATTTGTACTTCTATGTACTTCTTTCGCCCATTCCTGTGTGCACACAGGTCCCCATTCTCTAATCTCTCTGCTTGAAAGTCACGGTGCAAACTTTTAAATTCATTCTTGGTCTGAATCTTTTGGCTGAATTACCTCCTCAGCATGCAGGATATTTCTACACAGTCTTCTTAACCATCTTATGACTTATTTCAGGTATGCTGGACCAAGAACACCTCTAAAAGTTGTAGTTTAGGAACTGGAACTGCCCATCCCAGGGTTACAGTGGGTGGAGGAGGCATAGAATATAAAAAATATTATAATTTCAAGATACTTACGTGAAATCTAATATCCTTTTGGGGCTTAACATATGTTTTTAACAGACATTTATTTCTAAAGTGGGTGACAGGTTCTTCTGCACATGGCACTGAACGCGCATTCATATTGTGTTTGCATTTAGAGGCCTGTGTGAGGGATGTAGAAGTAAAAAAAAAGGGCTGCTAATATAACAATAAATATTTATCATTTTACGATTTCTCATTCTTTACAGGGTGGTGTCAACCTATAGATAAACAAACACCTGTCTAGCATTGGCCTTTTGAGTGTTTTTAAATATAACCACTCAAAGCATCAACACTACGGCCAATTGTTGAAGGAAGCTCAGTAGACAGGTCAGCTTGAGGCAGGGATACCAAAAAAGTTTTTGATGGGAAAAAAATTACCAGATGATAAATGTGTTGGCAAAAAAAAAAAAACTGTAAGATTGTGAGCTAATTATATATGCAAGTTATCTTTTGTAAAATCAGAACAATCTAATACCATTAGTAATTTTTTTGACTGCATCACATTTTCTTCTTTCTTTTTAAAAAGTTAATGCATTAAACTTTTATGACACAAAAGTTGTTGTGTCAGGCAGCAGTTATTTTATACATTTGTTTCGAAAAATTATTTCAAGGTGGTGACAGAAAAAATGGCTCAAGTAAACTTTGATTATGTCAAATTGAATATACTCTAAAAAGTTAGAAACACATTTTAAAATTTGCTTTAGTAAAATGTATGAATAATATTCTTTGTTCCAAATTACAATGACAATGTGACCATAATCCAGCTGTAGGCGATACATGAAAGAAAAGCTATGTATGGTTAATTGTTTTAATTTATTGTAAGAATAGAAAGAGCTTTAAAGCTTTTTTTTTAAGATAGTTTGTTGAATTACAGGAGAATGTAGAGGTAGGTCTCCATTAACAAAAATAAATTAAAACTGTATTTATGGGGGGACGGTCACCTTTATTATAAATAATATAACTGTTGAATTATCTTTTTTATTCCACTGTGTTTTCTGCAGGTGTTGTTTCTACGCTACCTGGGAACTTTTATTGCGGGCCTGTGGGGTTATGGAGTCACCGGTGAGAAAAAAGTCAGCTACTCCATCACTGGTTTTGCTCCTGAATGCTCCCTGTGCAAACTGCTCCTTCCACGACTTCACGCTCAGTTCCTCAGCAGACCCCAAACCTCGCCTCCTCAGAATCTTTGTGTCTAGAAGCTTTATTTCTGCGACACTTGGAGGAGGACAGCCGTGAAAGAGGGTTTAAGAACACTGAAAAAAGCTGGAGTGCACATCACAGTCATGAGTTACAAAGGTGAGGGATAATTTCAAGAAAGGGAAAAATATTTTACTCTACATTTCATGTCATAATATCTATTCTTGGGATAATTTTTTGTCGCAAAAGAAACTCCTTCAGATTACTTCTATTGCTGGCAGACCTTTGTTGCCGAGAATCAAAGCAAGTTCAAGGCCTGGGATATGGGCGCATCAAAACTACATCCGCCTATCAAGGAAACTCAAACGCATTCTTCAGGTTCTACTTTAACACACAGTGTCTATAACTAACAAATCCACATATAAAAAAGTTTAAAAATGTCATAATGCTCTGTTCTTATTTCACAGCCCCTGCTTGAGACAGAAGATTTAAAGAGATGCCTTCAGGCTTCTTGGACTGTAAAAGTATTTCCCTGAGCCCCTCTGGTGCTTTCAGAACCTAGGGAGCCCGGCGTCAGTGTTGGTCTATCACTACAGAAAACTGCAAAAACTGAGAACTGAAAAAACTGAGAAAAAAAAATGCTTTTGGCATTGTAGCAAGGCTGATGTCAGGTAGCTTCTGCTTTTACTTTTCTATGGCTAAATGAAAATGTAAAAAATAAAATAATATCAAACAAAAAAAAAAAGAGGCAGTTGTGTGTTTGCTGCTCTTGCACCTATCTTGGTCTTATTTTTTCAATCAATTCCTGCAAAACCTTTTACCTTTATTTGGTCAGGATGATTCAAATATGAAATATTAAATATGTACAATAGATAGAAATTAGAACAAACAGTTATGGTTTGTGTTTTGCAATAACAAAAGGTCATGTTTTTCTTCTTTTTTTATTTCAGACAGCACCAACAGGAATATAAGCTGTTTTGATTGAATCTAAAACTCCAACAAAAAACTTTAAAGTGTGACCTAGTCAAAGTTTTTAAATAAAAAAGAGATGGTATTCACTGATTTTAAATGAAAAATCAAATCAAAAAAATCAAAATCAAGATAAAAAAAAATGTTCAGGCTTTTTACGTCTCTTTTTACAGTGATTTAAAAAGCTTCACTGCATCTGATGTTTCTGATACTTTCTGCTATAGGTCATAACATCAGCTTTTCTAGAAAGCTAAGTTGGTCTGAAAAGCATATTTCTGTCCTTAAAATTAACTCCATTCGTCTTCTACTTGTCCTTAAGAGGCATGTTAGGAGCGGTGCCTATCTCTGGGCGTCTATGGAAAAATGTGGTTTTACACCCTGGACGAATTAAGCCCGTCAATCACAGGGCAACAGAAGAGACACACAACCATGCACACACATTCTCACAGCTAATTTAGAGACACCAAGTAACGCAACAGACATGTTTTTGGACTGTGGGAGGGGAAGTTGAAGTACCGACGAGAACCCACTCATATAAAAGGAAGCATGCCTTCCCCATGCAGAAAAAACCTGGGCAAGAATTGGATTTAGAACTTAGCCTTCTTGCTTTGCGCGGCAAGACAGATGCAAACCTCACTACTGGCTGTAGCCTTATAAATCAATAATTGTTTAAAATCAGTCCCTTTGTGTTTAATCTGGTTAAAGTTTGCTTTTAATATATAAAGGTTATTTGAATATGGAACTCTTTAATTTAAAAGCGGCATAGAATTAGTACTTATTTACGCTCTTTTTAATCAGTTCTAAAACCAGGAGTGGTTCTAGATCAACTTTACCAGGGGCCCAGGGGTGGAGTCAGTGTTTTTAATGGGGCACAGAATATTTTTGCAGCCAAGATTGTCATGAGCATTTATGAAATTCACAAACTTTCTGAAAATATATCTGACCAGAAGCCAACTGGATTCAATAACCTCGTGAAGGAATGTTTACGACCAATGATATGCAGTGACAAGTATGGCTTCAATGCATCATCAAGAGCGGTTTCAGCTGAAATAGCTTCTATTTCTTTATGAAAATGAGTAAAGGATTTTATTTTTGCCTTTTATGGATGGGAGGATGTTTGCGTTTCTCCGCCTGGATTTGAAAGTAGAGTTTGATTTATCTGTTACAGTTGCTACTGCTGCTGTGATTGGCTTAATGATCATGGGAGGCGGGGACGGCGGTGATTTTGCCCAATCGGCTCAAAATTGTCCTGAATGTCCCTCCCAGTAACACTTTTCACACGGAGGATTTCCGAGATTAGATACTTTGGCAAATTCAACATGAAATAACGTATCACCATGGCTTTTAGCAAAAAACTAAGAAATTAAACTGGTCTAAGAAAATCAGTCAATTACAGTTTCTGTTCAGCAAATATTATCATAGCAATCTGATTGAACATTATGTGTTCAGCACGGGGAAGGGGTGAGACTAATTCTACGCAAGCACTGGCCCTCTCTGGATCAGCTAATGGGAAAAACATTGTTTACTGCACGGTCTTCCAACATGAGGCTGGATATTATGTCTTGCATTTTTCTTTGTTTTATATTTGTTTGGGTTCTTTAAAAAAAATTCTTCTACTATTCTGTAAGCTGCATTTCATGCAAATGGTGTAACCCTCTCTGAGACAAAAGCTTCCTGGATGGGAAGCAAAACGTCTCAGACTTGGAAAACAGTCCAGTGGTTTGGGTTTTTTTTTTTTTTTACTTTGTTGGGATGGCTATTGTTCTGGATGACTGAGAATCTTCCCCGGCATACTCTCTATGCTACGCAAAGGCACTTGTTTCATTACTAGATACATTAACTCAGTTAAAATGAATGAAATAACTTTTATGGTACTTCTAAAAGTAAGCCAATTTTTTGTCTCTTATTTTTTTTTCTATTAATAAACATAACAGTCAAATTTACAGTTTGGGTTGGGTTTGTTTTATACACTCTCAAAATGTTTTTACCCCATTTTTTAAAAAAAAAAATCCCAATTTTTACACAAGACTATTAAATAAACCTTACGTTAATTAGTTCAATATAGCTTATTTTTGTTAAATTTACACATTGATATCATTCAAATTTGAAAAAGTAAATAACTTACTCAAAAAATAATAATATGAGACGTATTTTTTTTTATTAAATACACAACAATTATGTTTGAATTACAATCAACTTTATGTAGTTTAAATAAATACTCTTTTTAATATTAATTTTTAGCTGGTACATACTTTATGAGAGATTCTAAATACATAAACCTGACGTGATTATGTATTTTGAATAAAACAACTTCATTATACAAATGAGAATGCATCACGTAAAAGATTTATTGAAAGGTTTGTGTTAAAATTATCTAACACAAATAAATGTAAATTTGTTATGTAATAAAAATTATGTACATAGACGTTGTTGTGTTGGTTATTTTGTATTTGAACCAAATTGGTGAGTGTGTTTATTTTCCTTTCATGTGTTATTTTGTCATTAATCTTGTTCTTAAAAAAGTAAAGTGCGTATTTATGAATTAATATTTTGTTCTTTCCGGTGACATCATTTTGCCCATCTTTGGTGACCGTGCTACGGTGGCAGAGCGCAGGGTCGCCTTAAATTGCTGTGCGCAGCTACACCGGATATTACGTGTACGCCGCCGTTAACTCTGAACGGACAACCGCCGTCACCGCCAGCACAACAACCACCACCGGGGCGAACCGTGTAACAGTCAAGATGGCGTCCGAGGGTCAGCTTGACTACGAGTCAGTTCTGTGTATCAAACCCGAAGTGAACGTTTACCGTAGCCCACCGAGAGCATCCAACCGGGCTGTCAGGTGAGCTGCGAGGGGGAAGAGATGTGGCTGCAGGCCCAGCATCCGTCAGCTGTGGGGAGCTGAACAGAGTAACGGGATTATTATGGAGGTCATAGCTAGTCCGCTGGTTCTTTTTGTAGTTATATGTATACAAGGTCATAACCGACCCATAACTATTAAAACCTAAGATGGGAAAACATCTTATCTTTGCACTGGAGACTGATTTATGTTAAATCAGTTAAATGTTATAGTGTTTTGCCAATATTTCATTTATTTGGGGAGTATAATTGTCTGTCTGACCAAATCAATAAATCATTGTGGAGATCTGGTTCAAGGGCAATTCCCAGGGCATCCTAATGCCACTGATTTAGTGTAAGATGGTCCAAATGAAATAAAGGTGGACATAATTTTATTTTTCGGGTTTAATGACTGGCAGCTAGGTTATTTACCGCTTATTTATGTAGCTGGTGTGGAAACAAACCCCAAACAGCTGCTTCAGAGTCCCATCATCCCTGGTAAACATTTACAAGTATATGTATGGGGACTCCTGACGATCTGTGCCTACCTGCATCTTACAACTATCTGTGTGTGTATCTCAGGGCTGCTGATTGGAAGCTGGATGCCCCTGATTGGACGGGACGCATGCGCGTGACGGCTCGAGGAAAAGTAGCCTATGTGAAATTGGAGGACAAAGTGTCCGGTGAGAAAAGCAGACAGGACAGCGCTGATGTTTACTGCCACAGCTGTAAATCACTTCACTACTCCACTGTGTATAGTCTCCTGCTTCGCCACCCGCTCTTGGTTACTCATCTTATCCAAGGTTACACAGACTGTGACCAGGCAGGCGGTTTATGCTGAAATATAAAAAAAAGCTTCATCTTTGAATATGTCTCTTTTTTTTTAGTTCGGTCTAAAGGTCAAACCCCTAGAAAGGAGCATTTGGTAGCGTCACATCCCTAACGTTCTGTTTGGATTTCTGTACATTTGTTTGGACTGTAAATCTTAACTCAGCAAAAAGTAGATCGTAATTGTAAAGTGGAGGGAAACAGATTCTGGGTTTTTTACCAGGTCTATTTTTTTTAAACAGCTCAGACCCAGAGCGACTGTTAACATTTTTCAAGCCAACAAAAAACTACATCTGGCCTACGACTAGACCATCCATCTTTGATCTAAAGAAATCTATTGAAACACTGACTGTATTTTTGTAGTTCTTTAATCTTTGTCTCAGATCTTTTGGATCCTGTCATGTCTTTTGGTCCGTCTATCTTTCCCTCATCTTTGGTCCATTTCATTGTTCATGCAGAAGAAGTTCATCTCCATGGTATGATATTACTGTCAACATGGGAATGATGTTTTCAGAGAGATGCTTGCATCTTGACCAAATAGTCCTTCGTTTTGTCTTTTTCATATCAGAGCACATTCTATTTCATTCTTTCTGCATCCTCAGCATTATTCCAGATGGGACAGATTGGTGGAATGGAAAACATATAGTTGTTCTGTCCGCTGATTCTGCCATCTGAGCGGTAAATCAGTCCAGCTCCTCCAGAGTTACCACGGGCCTCTTGGCTGCTTCTCTGGTTACTGTCAGTTTCAGTGTTCACGTCTTGGTAGGTTTGCGATGGTGCCACACTTTTTCCATTTTCAGATGATGGACTGAAGGGTGCATCAAAGCTCGGGTTTTGTTTTATAACCTAACCCTGCTTTAAACATCATATGTTTCTCCCTGACCTCTTTGCCGTGTTTCCTTGTCCTCATGCTGCTGTTTATTTACCCATGTTGCCTAACAAACCTCTGAGGCCTTCACAGAACAGATTGATTTATACTGAGATTACATTACAAACAGATGGACTTTCTTTTCTGATTAAGCCAGTTTGTTGCAGTGGATTTGCGTCGTTTTTTTGATTCATGGCGCATTTTTCATTTCTTATTTTGTATCGACATCTTCCTCTATGATATTACTCTACTTTGTCTTTATCCCATGCATCCTAATCAAAGTCTATAAGGTTGTGATGATAATAGGAAAAAATGTAGAAAATCGATCAAAAGTGTATGAATACTCTTCCAAAAATAGTTCAGTTGCTCTCTTGTTGTTTGTATCCCATTTCAGTTGGGCTTGACATCCTGACATGTTTTTATTATGACCGTGCAGGGGAGCTGTTTGCTCAAGCACCAGTGGAGGAATACCCTGGCATTGCAGTAGAGACAGTCAGTGACTCAAGCCGTTACTTTGTGCTTCGGATTCAGGATGACAGCGATTGAGTAAACTGTTTATCGCCGTCTATAAATATTTGAACCATCTTATAATTTTTAGAAACAAGGTCTATGAACTCAGTGGGTGTGGATTTATTACAACACTGCATTCTCTAAGTTGGTGTGCGGTGTTCTGGAACAACTGCGAGGAAGCAAAACAAGGGGGAAAAACAAAAGCAACATTTCTGCAAACCTAGATATTAAGGACATGTCCTTGTCCATCTAGCTCCCCTAAGTTTTTTTTTTTTTACTCTTGCAAGGCTATTCCAAAACATAGCTTTTATATTTTTATTTTAGACAGAGGCTTTTCTTTTGTTGATTCGATGAAGATGCTTGTCTTGTAATGCTAGTAAATTAAACCCATTAGCTTTCTACCAACCACATTACGGTTTTGGTTGGGTCCAACTTGTTCTGGATCAATAGTGAATCAACACAAAAACAGATATTTTATCTTTTTATTTAGATCACAGTCTGAAGGAAAGTAACCCCACAGCATGATGCTGCATCACTGTTCCGCTGGCACTACACAGTCTGCTGTAGGTGTTTGGTGCCCCCGTCCTTTTTGAGGGGCAAACATGAAAACATTACACCCATAAGATGGAACATATGTTTTCTGTAGCTCATTCAATATTTGTCGTTCTTCTGAAGTCATCAAACCAAATTACTGTTTTTTTTTCTTTCTTGAAATATGTGAGAATTTTCTGTGACAATTCTTTTCTTTTATATATATGCTTTATGGAAGGTTTTTTATTTTCTTTGGCTCTTTATATGCAGAAGCATGTAGAAACATGGGATTTTCAATAAACCTGTGAACTTTACTCATCAGATTCCCCTTGTTTAATTAGATGTGGTAGTTACTCAAAACAGACTGATAATCAAAAAGATGCTTCAGCAAAGTATTTACCTTAATTTATAAGCAAGCAACTGGTGAATAAATAAATAAAAAAAAGAAGAATAACTTAGTGATTTAATTTATACAAAGATGTGAAGTTAGCCAAGAGAAAATCTGAGTGAGGACAGCACCTGTTAGTTGACTTCCTGTTTTACTGCTCGCTAAAGCATTGCAAGGGTTAGTGAGGCCCTCCATCTCACATATATATGCTGTCTTTCATGATATACTTGAACTACAGTTACCATGGATAGAATCTCATCATACTAAATGATACAAATCCAACGTTTTAAAGGTTTATATTAAACATTGAGGGGTAAATATCAGATAAATGTAAAACTTGGGGAAAAAAGGTTTCAAATACTTAACCCCTGAAAATTGGGGTATGTGCTCACATTTTATATTTGATGTAACTTCCTACATTTCTGTTTGTTTTGTGTTCTATGCTTAACGTTTTTATCTACCTTTATACGGAAGGCCAGTATGCTTTCATATACCGTTTTGGCGACCCAGGTGATCATTCCCACTCACGTGGCGCTTCAGGATCACTGGCAAGCAGCAGTTTCAGTTAATGGAACGTAACCATTTTGTGTCATGAATGATTACTTTTTAGTGATGTTATTTTTCTGTCTTTCTTTTTTGTCTATTTTTAGGTGGGTAAAACAAGAAAAGGAGTTTACCAAACAGGCTCAGGCTCCAGACTCTGCTCCCAAACTAGATCTAGGCTTCAAAGAGGGACAAACCATTACTTTAAACATTGGGGTACCTTCACTTTTTATGCGTTATGATTAAGTTTGAAAGGTCCAAACTTTGTTTACAGTGGTGTGTTTTTTTGATGTTTTGTTTTGCATTACTTTTCAAAAAAGTGATGCTTTATAAATATGTTTCCATCTAAAACTCAAATGGGTTTCTTGTTTATCTTTGGAGGCTTTTGAAATCCATACTGCTACGAACGTACATTAACACCATCCATGAATCATGTCATTATCTAGCAATCGAAGAAAAAGGACCGGTCTCGTCCGCAGAGTTCAGGTGGCCTTGGTTTCCTTCCCCCTCCACCTGGAGGCAAGCTTGCCCCGCCACCTTCATCCAGAACTACCAACCTTAACACGCAGCCAGCAGCAGGGGGAGCCGACACTGGTGGGTATTTATTCTCCTAATGCGTTACAACTCAGAGAGGCAATCCTTAAGGGCTTTTAGTTATCAAAAACTCCATGTACAACAATCTCAAAGTGGTTCCTTGTGTTTCTTTGTAGTTTTGTTCAACAAATTTTTAATAATTAGGGGAAAACATCCTGACAGGATGTTGCACATCGTCCTTCATAATTACCGGCACCTCATATTAAAACTTATGTAAAGCATTTGGATTTTATACTAGTAGTAAAATTTCACACTGAAAAAAAGCTGTACTTTAAGTACTTTTTTCAGTAGGGTAAAAATGTCAATCTTGGCTAATACTTACTTTAACAAAAGCATCGGACACCTATTCTCATCCCCAAAAATTCCTTCAAAATCAATATACCTAAACAAAATTTTTTATTCTTTCTTTTATATCTTTAAGTGATTGGGATTTATTTCAGGAGAATATTAACAGTGATTATAAATAGGCTATATTTACAATCTGAATAAATGTTTTAATTCAGTTTAGTTTATTTATATAGCCCAATTCACAATATATGTCATCTCAAGGCACTTTACAGAGACAATTCAACCAGGTCATACAGTCAGATTGGTTCAAAAGTTTTCATCTATGGAAAACCAGCTGATTGCATGGACTCATTTACCGAAAGCAATCCATCACATCAAGCATGCTTGTAGTGACATTGGCGTAGGAAACTCCCTTTTGACAGGAAGAAACCTCCAGCAGATAAGTTTTCAGAGCGCCATCTCGCCGAGGCCTACTGGGTTTCAAGGAGACAGAAGCAGAGATACAAAAGGCAGCTGTTAACCGCGACATCTCAAGCTCCAACATCTAAAAACAAAGGTGTTGAAGGCTGCTGCATAGCTAATATGTTCTCCAGGATGGTGTCACAGCCAAACAGAACAGAGCGATGAAAATGAGAAAAAAGAGACACCATAACGCTACAGATTGAACTGACAAATACTGCAGAGTGGGAGAATAGAGATCGAATAATGAAAAGGGGTCCCTATGTCCTCCAGCAGTCTAAGCCTATAGCAGCATAGTGATAGAGATACCTCAGGATAACCTGAGCCACTCTTAACTTTAGGTTTTATCAAAAATAAAAGTTTTAAGCCTCTCCTAAAAGTAGACAGGGTGTCTGCATCACGGACTAAAAACTGGTAGTTGGTTCCACAGGAGAGGAGCCTAATAAATAAAAGATCTGCCTCCCATTCTACTTTTAGAAATACTAGGAACCACTAATAAACCTGCAGATTGAGAGCAAAGTGCTCTGTTAGGGATGTAAGGAATGATCAGATACCTTTTACATTTCTTTAGAACTCTGGCTGCAACATCTTGGATCAGCTAAAGGTTTTTAACTACAGTTTGCGGACTTTGTGATTGTAAGGAATTACAGTAGTCCAGCCTTGAAGTAAAAACTATCTGTAAAAAAGAATCTCATCCATACTCTCAGGTACAGTGGAGGAAATGTGATGCCAGTTAATTTCAATTAAAGATCAAGAAAATCGAACATTGTTGGGTGCTTCCTTAGGTAATGATGCAAATGAACACAGATATGTCTCACGTAAAATCAGTCTTCTGACATGGCTGTTAAAGCTACCATATCTAAATCCTAGAGAAAGTGACTATCTTTAGACACAATATTAAGAGGATTGGTCAAACAATCCTCTCTATGAATGTTCTAACATGATCAAATGTCAAATATTGACAGGAAGGACGCCAATAGGTGTTTAACTCTGGTGACCTTGTAGCTTAGGTCTGGGTTCTGCAACCTGCTGCTCCAGACCAACATGTTGATCTTTGACTACTTTACAGTTGGTCCTGGCAAATATGACCCCAATAATTATAGAAACAAAGGATTGTTTAAAATAAAATTTACCCTCAGAACTAAATAAAAATTTATATTTCACCCTGGTTCCTTAAGCTAATTCAATATTCTACAACTTAAGCATTTGATATGGGGTGTAACTAGTTTTTGATAATTTACCATGATAGAAAAAATACTCACTTGACCCAAAAAAGAAACACCTTTAGATCTTTTTTAAACTGTTCTAAAGATGACATTATAACATTAATTTTAAATTAAACAACTCCTTACATGAATAAATGTCCTGAGGTATGAGAAGTTATCTAATTATAAATTTTCCTAATAGATCCTGGTGCTTCTGACAGATTTTCTTTAAAGGGGACAGGGACAAAAAAGGCCCACTGGGCTTTAGAGGTTACCGACTCTTAGCCTTTCAAATGGCTGTAAAGGAAAGTTGGGCCTCTCTCTACAGTCAATTAGATCTGAATGTCGTCACATTGGAGGGTTTTCCAACCCTATAGTGGATGTGTTGGAGCAGCTTTGCTCCAGAAAAACAAAATTAAACTCAAATTTCCTCTGTTACTTAATCAAATGTTTTAACTGCTGCAGCACTTATAAAGAAAACAAGATGACATAGAGTCAGAAAATAGGGGAAAGGTTGGGTGAGCAGGGAGGAGAAACAAAAATACTTCTTTATCATGCTGATTTATTTTCACCAGTCTACAAATGTGTTTAAATCAAAGTCAGGATCCTAAGGCTTTTCACAAATCTTGTCACCACATTTGCCATTTATGTTCAGTTCACCTCACTTAAAAGTGATTAAATATGCCTCATAAATCGTCTAATACTTCAGTATTTTACAGCTTGCAGCTCTGTTTCCACATTGTGAAGCAGAGGTATATGGGAGTGATTATATAAATGGGTGTAGCAATTCAAAATACAGCCTGATATAAAAACTTTATTTTCTTTTCTTGTTTTGCTTCATTTCCTGTGGAGCACTTGCACCTACAGCCTTCAGTACCATAGAAACGGTAAAGGCTGACCCACAGGAGGATCAACCAAAAAAGACTGATGTGTGAATGGATACATAACAAAATGTTTGGAATCTAAATTTAATAAGTAGTGTCGTCTGTCACATGTGTTCGGGTCTTTTGAAGCACAGCTGCATCGGTACCAAAATCACAGTTTCGAGGCCAAGCTTTATTCTCTGGTTTTGATGTGCCAAGATTTAAAGATGCCTCTCCTTAGAGAAATCTGCAGCCATCTGAATGTAATTAAAGTGAATGGAATTTTGGTTTTGGTACTCGAGACATTTGAAATATTCAACAGAACCCGGAGGACCTTTTCCTTATCAAAGATTTCCGTGCTGCAGAAAACGGCTTCTAATATGGTGTGCGGTTGCTTTTTTTTTTTTCCAGTATAAAGTGGAAAACTTTCCAAGTGCAGGGACTCATAGCTTCTAAGCTCCAAAGTTGGATTAATCTTTGTTGTGTTTGGGTGGTGGCTAGGATCTTAAAAGCTATGCACATTAACAAGTAAAAACCCTAACCCATTGAGGGAAGTGGTTTAGATACAGAAAAAGTATTTATACCCATTAAACTTTCTTTTAAAAAGAACCTGTCAATGTATTTTAGAGCCATGTAACAGACTAATAAAAAGTACCTGATATTTGTATAACCTGATTTTCAACATTTCTGTCACAAAAGGAAATCTATAGTGTGCATTTCTATTTAGCCCAGAGTCAATACTTTTCTAGACGCCTTTTAAGGCCTTCACAGAACCTCATCTCCACTGTTAGTTCAAATAATAAGTTGTTGCTGGTGGTTGTAATAGGAAAAAGTTAAATGTTTTTATTATTTAGTAAAAAAAAAAAAAAAAAAACACTTTTTAAAAATAATTTCTTTCCCCAATTTTTTCCTTCTTTGCCACTGGCCTACAGGACAACAGATGAAAACTAGCCTTTGGCTAACTCTGACATGTTACAGGTGTGCTGTTGTGCTGGATTGATGTAAATAAGCATAAAATAAATCCAGTGAAAGGCAGAAAATGTGTCTATTTCTAGGGCTAATGTCTATTTTTGTTTTTTGTTTCTTTCATACATCAGGTTGCTTGCTAGATCTTGACTCCAGTAACTCCAACTCAGTGTCTCCATCAAACCCGACGTCGACAGCCAACAATGACCTGTGGGGAGACTTTGACTCTGTGACCCAGAAGTGAGGAGTTGTCAGTCCTGCTCTTTGCTTTTTTTTTTTTTTTTTTTTTTTTACTGCTTGAAATTATGCAGCACTTTTTGCAAGTTGGTTTTCCCCAGCCTGGGGTCCTGTATCTCTCCCTGCCGAGCAGGGTAACCTTCCCTTGTTTGGTTCGCTCCTGAATTCCTCGCTGCAGTCTTAAGCAGGCCATTTTAATAGATTTTTCTGGTTGATATAGATTTTACCCCCTGTTACTTCCAGTAGTTGTTTTTTTTGCTTTTTAGTAAAGATAATAGGAATATCAAGGAAGGCATATCGACATCTAATTACCTGAAGTAACCTTGTATATGGAGAATTTTTCTTTAAACATTATAGTGCCAGTATTGTAGTTGTCATTGGTGGTTTTGCTTTAATGTATTGTAGCTTGATTCTTTTCCAGGTCTCCAGCTGTGGGACGGAATATATGCACTGAATAACAGCTGACTCTTTATGTGTAGTTATTGATTCATAAAAATGTGCATCCAATGGAGGGATCTTCTAAGGTTGGATTGAGATTATTGAAAAGTTTATCACAGAATGGATTCGCTTGAGAGAACTCTGTCAATCCGCTGCTGATTTACGGTGTGGTCTTTGTATCCTGCGCTCCCCGCTCCGCTCTTGCGGCCGTGCAGCTGTTAAACACCAACTCCAGTGGGGATGCGTTGTTTTAGCTATAAATCAAGATGCAGGGGAAGTGCTGGGTGGGAGGGGGTGTTAGGAAAAGGAACAGAGGCAATGTATACTTTTATTTTCGCCCTCGAGGGGAAAGAGATTATTTTTCAATGTTATGTCATTTCCATTAAGCACAGCTGGTGAAGCTGTGACTTTCAAGTCATGACCTCTCTGAAGTTCGTCAACAGGTCTGATTCTGACCAGTTTAGTCAGTACAGGGAAGGAGTTACTACAGAGGGTTAATTCTATTTAAATGTAAAGGTATTTACGCAGGGCTGCAGGAAAAACAGCATAAAGAACCAAGCTAATGTGTCTTTAGCAGTGTTTGGTTGTGAAACTGAGCTGGACTATGTTTCTCTGATATCACAAGTATTGTGTCTGATGTGCAATGACAAGTGGCGTGGTGATGGGCGTACACCGGAGCGCACCATAAATGTGTTTGTCTAAATTATATGTATTTATCATAAATGTTACCTGTTGTTTAAACTGTAAAGTGTATAAAATGAATATGCAAAGGAGTAAAATAAAAAACAGAAATAAAAGCCATTATAACCACAGCATTCTTTTCTTAAATGAACAAATCCAAGTGTTTTTTTTTAAGTGTGTGATTTATTGCTTAAACTTTTGTTCATATGACTGGATTGTCAGTAAGTACCTTTACAGTCAAACTTAAGTTTTACTTAGGAGATCTTATCTAACATAAAATGATTCAAGCAGTTGCAGGCCCATTACTACTTTACACTTCAAAGGAATATAAACTACAGAAACCCCAAAAGACTCATTAAAAGCATCTCTAGCATTCACAGAAAATGAAAAGGTTCATACATGAGTAAATGATTCATACATGATTGAGCACTCATGACTGTACGAGAGACAGGAAAGAGAGACGGGGAAGAAAAAAAAAAAAGGATCCCAGCCACTGAGCACTGCATTTATAGTTTTGTGACCCTCCCTGGATGCATAATCCTCGCTGACAGAAAGTCACCTATCTGGGCTCCATCAGGCCTTGTTTGCCCAGGTTTTGGGGTTGTTTCGACGACTGCGGCAGCGCTTTCCAGAAGAAGACCTTGCAATACGTCTGGGCCACCCAGACAACTCTCTGCACAGTTCAGCTGTTAAAAAACAAACAGACAGGGTTTTATATACTGGATACTGTTATGTCAAATAATACATGGAAGTGGAAATCTAAATCAGTCTTTTGTTTTTCTCTTTAATAAATGTAATTTTTTCTTAAATTGAGGAAGTAGTGAGACACTTCGCTAATGGAACAAGACAATTTTACATTTAAAATAAGAAAAAACAGCTGCATTGTCCTATTTCAAGTCCATATTATCTAATTATCTTATTTTAAGAGTAAAAACTCATTCCATTGGCAAATCATCTTAATTTTCCTTCTCAAATTAAGTATGGGTTAATTCACTTAAAGTCCTTTTATTTCTAGAGTCTTTAAAAGTTGCAGAATTTGTTTTAGTGTTTTCCAGGTCTGGGAGATAATCTATTTAAGAATTTAGGCTTAATTCCCCTAACAGGTTGTCAAACGCTATTTACTGTTTTTGTTTGTTCTCCCTTCTAATATTCTTCCTTTTCTTTTGCTTTTACTTGTTAGAATGTTAAATGAAAAAATACTTTTAAAAAGAAGATTGTCTACCTTTCAGATATTCCTCCCTCCCTGGCACACTGTCCTCATGCAGATCTCATTGTTGATCCACATATATGCGTGGAAGGCTATTTCAGCATCATAATGAAAGGCATAAACACAGTGTTTAGTTTGAAAAGTGTCTGACAGCTTTGACAGTATCTGGAAATTGTATGCATAATTTCCAATATAGTTTTACAATGAATAAAATCTTCAGAGCAAAAGCTAAACGCTGCCCCTGCAGTCCTAGCATTTTAAAAACTTTTCTAGCCACTTTATTGAAGTACCTGTTCAAACGCTTGTTTACACAAATCAGGAGATAAATGCATTTAGGAATCTAGAAATGGTAAATATTCAAGTGACTTTAAATGTGAGGTAGTTGGTGGCAGAGGCTGTATGCAGTACTTTAGAAGCAGGATCTACTGGGATTTTTTCACAAAAATCAACTTGGTGTCAGTTGTATTGTATTGGTATATACATACTAGTGTCAGAGTGGAATGGATGGACTGGTTTCTGATGATTATGATACAACAGATGTGCAAAATAGCCGCTTACTGAAACCAAGTTGAGGAAAACTGTCACTCTGAATGAAAATATCAAAACGGGAAGCTTAATGACAACAAGAAGACCAGACCATGTGAGACTCATGTCAGCTAAGAATATGAAACTGAGGGACGATCATGCTGTTTGTCTCTTCAACATGCTTATGGTAAAACTGGAAAGACATAATCCAGCTTGCTGGTGATGGTATAATGGTATGGGAGATATTTTTGGCACAGTAAAGGCTCTTCAGCTCTAATGAGGCATCATTTAAACACCACAGCCTGCCTGAGTTTGCTCAATTTCCATTTTCATTACAACTATACTACACTGTAGGAGAATGCACTGTGAATCAAAACCTAAATCACATCAACTAGTTGTTTTTGGCGTGTTAAAAGAGTGCAGTAGTTAGAAGAAACATCTAGTTGCAGTTGTAAATGCTAAACTGGGTCACCCCTGAGACTGATACAGAACCAAGGAAATGCTCTCAGGAAAAATGTTTTTTTCAGTTTCCTGCAAACAGTGTATAAATTAAATGTAAATATGTCAAACTAATATTCCTATAAATTCATAAAAAGCCAAAACATTATTTCAGTACAATAGAAAACTTTTAGACCACAATATCTTTAAGTTTATCTTCCACACTGCTAGGCCTTCTTATAATCTCTAAGTGTCTTAATAAAAGGCTCTCCATACTTTAAAGGAGGGCATATAACGTTTTATTTCAGTTTTGGCTGCCTTTTTCACTATTATTTCCAAAGGTCAGTCAAAAACAAAGCACCAACACAAGAAGCTGAGTCTACCAAGCTCATTGATACAGAAAACAGTTGAATGTGTCAAACTGTTATATTTAGTATTTTTCTTGAATCAAACAGGAATCTATTTTGGTGAAAGGCCTTTTGTAGCTTTATCCAGACTCAGATTAGAAACATTTTATCTAATGAAGACTTCAAATGTCAGATTTATATACAACAAGGGAAAAAAAGAGAGAAATGCACCTACAGGCTGAGAATAACACCTTGATGTACCTTTAGAAAACTGAGAAATATCAACTGAGACTGCTTTATAAGATTGCGTCAACATCTGGGTGCCTGGAACCCATATATAAAGATATTAGTGAGGACTAAAGCAACTTTGAGAACTTCTTGAAATGAAACAGTTGCCAAAAGGGGAATTTTAGATCACCTGTAGAGACAAAGTCTGCCAAGACATGTCTTGATGGGTCTGTGTACTGAGTACATCCTGGTGCAAGGATACATCTCCTCCCTGCAATCTGTGCGAAAATAAATAAAATCAGACTAAAAAGGACAACAACATGTCTAAAGGCAAGGCAGTGTGGGCTAGGATTTTATTATATTTAAAATAACCAATGTATTTTCTAAGAAAATGAAGAAACATGGGATTAGAGAAGTTCATTAAAACAATAGAAACATATAAGCATTATATTAAGAAAAAAAAAACACATAATGCTAATTGATCATTGGTAAATAGCAGACGTGTGCATACATTAATTAACTGAGAGCAAAACCAACGCTGAATTCTTTTTTTTATGAAGAATCGATTAAAAAAATTTCAATTATGGTTCTAAAAATTAACTTTAAAATTATCTAAAGCATTTACTGGAAATTTCAGACAAAAACTGAGAAATGTGGTCTGCAAAATGATTCAGAACCCTTGAGTTAATACTTTGTTGCGCAATCTTGTGCTGTGATTACGACTGCAAGTCGCTTCGGCTGTGTCTGCATCTGTTTTGCACATCGAGAGACTGACATTTTGACTATTCGTCCTTGCAAAACAAGCTAGAGCCTGGAAGTGAGGTGTTGGATGGAGAGTTTCAGTTCTTTTCCATTGGTGATTCTCGAATGGATTTAGGGTCTGAATCTTGACTACTGTAGGGCCATTCTAATACCCGGATATATGTTTATTTCTGAACCATTCCATTGTAGAGTTTACTTTGTTTTGCATCATTGAAAATAAAATCTTGCCCTCTTTGCAGACTCCAACAGGTTGCCTCCTTGTCCTGTATTTGGCTCCATCCATCTTCCTCCCATCAGTTTAACCATCTTCTCCCTGTCCCTGCTGAAGAAAAGAGGCCCAAACCATGATGCTGCTACCACCATGTTTGACAGCAGGCATGGTGTTTTCAGAATGATGAGATTTGTTGCTTTTTAACTTCAAACATTTGCATTGTTGCCAAAAAGTTTGATTTGGGTTTCATCTGACCAGAGCACCGTCTTCCACATGTTTGCTGTGTCTCCCAGATGGCTTGTGACAAACTTTAAACAAGATTTTTAATGGATGTCTACATAAGAAATGTTTTTCTTCAAGTAAAGGCCAGTATACCACTGATTGTTGTCCACTATGAACAGAGTCTCCCCACCTCAGCTGTATGAATCTCTGCTGTGACTTTTCTCCTTTGCTGCATCTCTGATGGTGCTACCTGGTTTTGAGCTGAAAGTGCTGCAGGCTTACACAGTGTTCCTTGGGATGGTTTTAAAGAAGCTTGGGAAATCTTTTAGTATCCAAATCCTGACTTTTAAACTTCTCCACACCTGTCTGCTGTGTTTCTTGTTCTTCATGATGCTCTCTGTGCTTTTAACAGACATATGAGACTATCACAGAGCAGGTGCATTAAAACATAGGTGGATTCTATTTATCAGATCCCACCTAAACTTCTGGATAGTTTGCTGCACTAAAACTAAAGGGGATGATTCAATTTGCATGCTGCCCTTCTTCATTTCTTTCTTTTTTTTTTTAAGTTTAAAATGTCGAATTATATTTCGTTCCAGTTCATGATTGGGTCTCACTTGTTGATTCTTCAGAAAAAAATAGCAATTTTATACTGTATATCTATGTCTGAAGCCTGAAATGTGGCAAAAGGTTGAAATTTTCAAGGAGGCAGAATACTTTTGCACGGTACTCTATATAGGCCTTAATTTTTCTGTACAATAAACCCTTAATGCTGGCTTACTTTTTAAATATACCTTATAAGAGACTGTGGATGTTTATGTCTGAGTCCATAAGATTAATTTGGTTTCTGGAAACCCTATTAGTAGTTAACCTCACTAAATGTGATGGTTGACCTCTTATCATGCATTTTGGTGGCCAGTTACAAAAAGCTTAACAAAGTTCTGACCCATCGCTTTTTCATATATGGTCATGGTGTATGTAAGATATTTGGTTCATGGGGGGGGGGGCATTAGTATCATAAATTAGAATCATAAATTATGATACAGTAAATTTATGTAAGAACTGTAAATATACAGTCATATGTTTTTATTACTATTTTTTATGTATTTATTACTGTTATAAAGACTGCTGTTTAAACAAAATGTCTTTTTGTTTACACTTGTGTATACAAAATGACAAATAAATAAAATAAATCTAAGTATATGGGAAGAGATGTAATATTTCAAAGTATAAACTATATTGACCTGCTATACTGTTGATATTTTATGCAAGCGTCCCAAGAATAAAGCCCTGAGGAGCTTCACACACCATTTTTATGTACACAGATACAAAATTTCTTCATATCACATTTACCTCCGTACAAGGCACTCAATAGTTTATTTCATAGTATGTGCATTTAGCTATGGGTAAATTTATCAGTGACAAGGAAGAAATAGTTAGCACTAGAGTCTGGGCCTTGTAATCAGGTGACCAGGCTTAGATTATTGTTGATCCAGTTCTATTTGCAGAACCAGAGTGCCTTAAACACCTTGTTCAGTCTATGAATCAGTATGTTGTTAGTTTCAAACCACTGAGGTTTGGTTTGCTCCTGAGAACTTTTATCTCTACAGTCTAGGTGATGTTGAAAATATGACTAGATGCCACTGAAGAGATTTGTTTAAATCAAATGTGTCAATTTGATGGTAAACTGGCTTTCAAACCACTCTTTTGATAAGTAATAGGTTTGATTTTTGGATCAAAAATACTTATTTTTAAGACATCGGGTTTAAGCTTCCTAAAGAAGAGATCACAGGCCCAACCTTCAATCACTTACTAGATGGTAATGCGGTACTCTCAAGTGGTTCTGAAAACAAGGAAAGAAAACAGGTTTAGACATTGAAAACATCCTACAGCTGAGAGATTTTACTTGTCTGGATCAAGAGTGTGACTTATGAGGAAAAGGTCGTTACCGGTCTGCTGGGCTTGGACTACAGCTGTAAGTGCTGTGGAACAGAAACCAAAGGAGGGAAATGTTTCACAGGATGCGAAAACAAACACGCGTCGACTCAGCCGTTATTAAACAGGATGATTAGTGTGTTCGTTTTGGCAGAATTTACCGTGGAAAACGCAGAGGAGCAGGACCACTGGGAAGCTGCCCATTCCTTAAACTTGTGAGAGGTGAGCTTTACAAGCTGGAGGAAGAGGAAAAGTGTCAGGATGATTTCACATGGTGGAACTACTCAATATCCTCACTATGATGTTTATGTTTCCTCCAATTCCAGTCTTGTGTGAATGCTCCCCACATTCTGAGCCACGGTAATGTTTTCCTTGAAGGCTTTCCTTTGGCAAAAAACACAGATGTGCTGCAGAGAGCCATGTTTTTGGAAGTTATCATAGCTGTAAAAGTGCCTGATGTCATTTTCCTACATTTATTTAATCTGGTATTTATTGGAGGCTTGTAAACAGCCTGATAAAGTAGCAGTGGAGCAGCTAAAGAAAACACCTCACCTCTTTAAATGTATTTTTCCTTCTTTGCTTGACTCCTCGATCTGCTTTCCTCCCTCCCTCCTCTCTCGTCTAGCATCATTCCATGTGCAATGTGTCAGAGGAACTTTTGAGTCCAAGTTGTGAGTCTTCCCAGAAGAATGTGATATTTTTTTTCTTTTGTGTGCCCTGTTTGAGCGCCCCACCACCCCTCCTCTTCTACAGTCTCACATTCTTTCCCAGCTTCCTTTCTTTTCAGAAAACATGTCACTGCTTCCCAACTTTACTGTCGTTACGCGCCAATCTCAGCAGGACATTTTTTAAACTCATTTCTCTGCAGCATTTTGGCTGTTGTAGAACCCTATTTTTCATCTTTGCATTTTTGAGCATTGCAATTGATCATACATAGCACAGCTTAAATGTCTGCGATAAAGGGTACAAGACAAGCCTTCTCCTAATACTATTTTGCTCCTAAAAAAACAGATGGATAACTCTTCCAGTCAATGTTTTCGGTAATCTGATGATGCTGCTGAGTGTGTTTTTCCTGCATAATGTGAAAGATATTTTTGTGGAAAAATAGTTAACTCATACTCACAACTTTTGCTGTCCTCCACAACTGCTTTCTGTTTTTATGGATCTTTTGTCTTCTCCACTCTCCCCTCCTTCCATCTCCTTCACCCTCCTCCTCTTCACTTTCTCCTCCTACTCCTTCACATCAAAAGAATCAAGTTTTCATATTTTTTTGCACCACAGTCTCATTATAACTTAAAGCTTTGAGTTTTTTTTATCTTTATATGGTTCCAGCAACTTTCTCACATCCCTCAAAAATATATTATATGACATATTGAGCCTTTTTTTTATGCCTTCTGCTTTAGGCCAATTATAATTAGCAAAACTGCAAAAACTCGAAATGCAGATTTTTTTTTTTTAGGTAAAATAAACATGGACCTTTCAGATTTAAAAGGTCAATCTAAATGAAACATTCAATTTCTCAGTTTTAGGGAGAACAAGGTTTAACTAGAAATTGTTTTTAGATGCTGTGGATATGCTTTTAGTATTTTTACAGTGTGTGGAACAGCTGAGGTGGAATGAAGGCATGGAATCTGAGATTAATTAACAGAGGAGTTAACTCTAAAACTAAGAAAAGATCAACAGAGATCTAAAAGAAATACATCAGAAAAGGTACAAAAAGAATAAAGACCAAAGACCATTCATTCCTTCTGATAACTCAATGCTACCACATGCATGTTTTTAGCTGGTTTGTTGATCTCAGGCTGTAACAATATATATATTATGGCAAAACCTGGAAATCTAGCTTCATCACAACACAAGACATCTCTGGAAGTAAAGGTCTATATTACTTTGTGTTTGCAAACTTTGAGAAATGTCTTAGTTCTTGCTCACTGTAAAAGGACTGAAACTTTGTTTGAGGAGAAACAAATGCTCAGATCTACAACGAACATATTTGCCTATGATTCTTAGCTGGAGATTTTTTTTTTTTTTTATTATTATGATTCTTGAGCTCATTATTCTGCTGCAGAATAAAAATTGAAAGGTTCTGTCACCAAAAAGCTTAAACCTTATCCTTGGCACCATCAGTATTGTATATCCAGCCATATGTGGATATTTTTTCATTAACTACTCACCATTCTGTAAACCCAATTGATTCTTTTGTAAATTATATATTGTGCACCTCTTCAGTTACAATTACACCAGGGCAATTTGTTTTTAAAGGTATCGCGGTAAAAGAAATATGTGTCAGATAATGAACAATGATTTGTTTAAAATTAATGAAAGAAAAATATTCAGAGAAAGATAAATCCAAATACTTGGCAGAGCATCTGGTCTAAGTTTGTGGTACTGCACGGAGCAACAGGTGGAGCAATACACACAGATATCAGATTTTACTTTTAGCACTTGACTGTTTCATTTTGCTAAGCTGTAAAGGAAAAGGAAAGATAAAACAGGCTTTCGCACAATTAGCAGCTCTTTAAGACAGAAAGATCTGTTTTTTGCATCACCAAAGTTTTTCCATAAATTCTTTTTTTATTTTTAACTACTAAAACACCAATGTGCTAGTTAACACATTAAGCTAATTTAAGGTGTGTTTGGAAAGTTTACATATTCAGAAGTTTCTGTGACTGTATTTTCAATCTTGTTTGTACTGGTAAAAATATCTGAATCTTGTCACAATCTATAATTTATTTCGATATTTCCAATGATCATCTGAACCTCTGTGGATATAACTCTTTATCCACAGCATATCAGGGCCACAATGTGGTTAGAACACAAGCTGAATTAACCAAAAAATGGGTCAGCCTGCCGTCAGTGTAAGCCCCTCTAAGCATCAGGCAGGAGGACTCTTTATCATTGCAAACTGAGCATCTGCATAATATGTATCCGAGTAAGACATTAATATATTGGCTTCAATCTATTAGTGTCACTTGAATAAATTTAATTACAATTTAGATTTTTTAACATCTAAAAAAATTTGTGAAGCTCGTGTGAGCTGAAGATCAAATGGCAAGGTCATGTTTTTCACTTAAATCCATGCATCTCTGCACAACATGGAAAAAAAAATTAAAATAAATGTAAAAGGTAAAAGGAAAAAATGTGAAAGAAACATTTCATTAAACTCCTGCAAACATTTAAGTTATGACTAAAACCTTTTGTTTCCAACTGTGCCACCAAGCTTTCAATCAGCTTATTGAAATGATTGGGAAACTTTGTTGAGTGCACCATAGTTCAAGAACACATGCAATTGTTACAGAAACAATATTTTCCCTTCTTCCCTGTGGGGTGCATTTTTGTGTTTATACAGGAGTTAGCTCAAGAACTTTAAGCAGCAAAGACCTTTTTTATTACTATTATTTTAGTCTCAGTGGAATACTTTTAAACACCCTCATTCATTTCTGTTGAAGGATCGGCATGTTGCTTACTAAAACACTCCGGCGGAAATGATACTGTGATATAGTTCATTTCAAGACTGTTTCTGATCCATCATAAGCCGCGATAAGTTTCTCTGTCACCAGCTCATGCCTTCTGGAATGTCCTCATCGTGAGTGTACAAATAAAAGGAAACCTCAGAGCACTGATAGTGGTACAGACATTTCAATTTTAATCTCAGCGCTTAGAGAAATTTTTACTACCACTTAAAAATGTTCACATATTGTCACATAGCATTGTATTTCATGAGGATTTTATCAGATGTTCATAAACAAAATAGTTCAGAATTGTGAAATGAAAGGAGATTATACTAAAAAAGTTTTCAAAAAGGATCAGGCTCAGTAAGACTATAAATTGCATCTTTAAAGGTCAACTATCAAGTCCAAAGATAATAATTTTAACACACAAATATGTTTTGATCTAAACCAGGGGTGCTCAAGTCCAGTCCTCAAGAGCTAC